>JAVSBS010003963.1:2335-28874 GCA_033124195.1 Coracias cyanogaster | reverse complement strand
GCAGACAGTTCTGAATAGGCTGTCCTGAGCACTTTCTGTTTCATCTGGCATATGGGGTTGAGATTTCATACCAGAGTTGCACTGATTTTGTCCAAAGTTTTATTTTTTCTTTTGCCAAGCTTAAGATCCACTCAAGGGCCCTTATCCAGCTAGCTCTTCTTCAGGTGCCAGGACATGACTGGATGCTTTAAAGGCTTACTCTTTCTTATAAATGGCATGCTGGCCAAGCTCCATCGCTACTCCAGAGACGTCCAGAGGAACTCACAGCACCTTGGGGAAAAAGGACTGGAAGGGATGTAAGGTGACTCAGTGCATCTCCTACCTCAAGCCACTGTCGCTGTGTCGTCCACAAGGGATAACGTTTTCAGAGGCACTGAAGTCCTTTTTTTAGCCACCAGTTTCCTTTGTTATGTTGGAAGCATTGACTTGGGCAGACTGTCTTGAACAACTGTGTGTTCATCAGGTGTGGAGACTATTGACCACTCTCTATTTTCAGGAGATATTTTTGCAGCAATATGCAAGAATCAAAGTATCTTTATTTAAAATCAGGAATACACATTGCATCTTCTATATTTAGCTGTAAGTCAATTCTGTTTGGATGAGATAAATCTACCTCAAAGCTCCAGTAAATTATCCTCAATAAAATGGTGACTTATGTCAATAAAATAATATGATTGTGTTCTTATTTTCTGTTGATTATAGTTCAAGTCATGGCTATGCTCCAACAAAACACACCTTGAGATTCAGCTGCCTACTTGTTGTATTCATCCTGCTTCTTACAAATGTAGAATGTTTTTAAGTGCAAGGAATATATAATGTGATGGAAAACTTCACATCCTGTCTGACTAATACTAAAAAGCTTTCAATTTGAAAGGTCACAGAAAACCAGCGTGTGCTCTGCACCTTTCACAGATTCCTCAGTGCATGCCTGTTGTTTAAATTCCAGCCTCTCTACTGTTGTGCTACTTTCTAAGCACCATTTTCACAACACCTCTGGAAGATCTCCCTCTGCAGCCTTACCCCTGTTCCTCCCAGTGGCCCTGCTTCCTTGGCAGCCTTCAGCTCACTTGGGTTGAGGTGACAACATAATGGAGCTGCTGATGGTCAGGTTTCAGAAAACAATCAAGCACGTTATGAGAAACAATCACTAAAACACAAGCACTTAGAGGAGCCAGAGATAAAAGAGTCTCATTTTCTTGGCAGCCCACATAGATGTTCTGCAATGACTGATGATATGACTGTTATCTTGACACCATACTCTCCCATGTTGAAACTGTTTATGGGAAACAAACATCATGTGAAAAACAGATTGCCAGACACTAAGTAAATCACTCTGATGAGGAACGAGTCAAGTACTGCCAGTTTTACCCACACTGTCATTGTTATGATGTAACACATTCCTCGTGACTGATATTGTATCCAAATTAGGGCACAAAACCTTCTCTTGATCAGTTAACCGAAATTCCCTGCCTTGTAACAGCAACGCACAAGCACATGCTTGCTCTCGCACACAACCTGAGCTACTACAAAATTATACCCTGCTTTAGTGGAGGATTAAGAAAGTGGGCAGAAATTACTAAAACTGTAAATTGTATCCCCTGCCCTCTTTAATAAGCTGTTGCAATTTTCTGAGTTCTGCTAGTAAAGATTAATAAATGTTTGGTGTGTAAAACATATGGAAAAATCATCCCATCTGGACCATTTAGAACTAGGACGTAGACTTTATCTTTGTTTATTTCATCCTTAGCTAAAAGGCTTATTATGAATTGCAATAATCCAAGAAGCCAACCATGGAAGACAGACAAGCTCTTTAGATAAAACCAAAAAGGCAAGTTTTCTAACCGAGGACCAGATGTATTTTTGGGTATTGCCCTTGTACATATTTAGCTGAGCTTTTCAAGTGGTGAAGATTTGCATGTTTGTTTTGCAATACTAATGAATATGTTTTAGATTTACATTTTAGAAAATGGAAACTTTTATCTTCTTGGGGCTTTGTAAGTTAATGATTTCCAGAAGATAGTTTGGTATCCTCTTTTAACCCTTCACCATTGAAAACATATCACTTTCCGAGGCACAGGGATCTAGGGCAGGCCTGCTGAACTAAACCCGGGAGATATATGTGACTCTTTCTATTGTTTATTTCTGGAATTACATAAAATGTGGGTTTTTAATTTTCAATCTAGTGAAAACATATGTAAATGGCAAATTATTTTAAAACTAACTTAATGTGAATCATGGGGTAGGCATTACCGTACACATGATCCTTTAATTAGATAAATAAGGAAAATACTTTTAAAAAAATATAGTTTGAAACACAGTATCTTCCATGAGTGAGTTAGCTTCTTCTGAGATAAAAACTGGTTTAGTGTAATAAGGAAAATGCACTGTATAACATTTTTATTTCTAGTAGAGAGAGCAAAGTTGTAGTTTCATAACATAGCTTTTCACCCTTTGATTTTCTTTAGAGAGGTTATGAGAGAAAATAATTAATGAATAAAACATAATTTTTCAAAGGCTTACGCTCACTGGCAATTTTTATTTGACAAGAGCCCTATCAGAAATGAAAAATTATTCCTTAGGGAACAACAGAGCATTTTAATACAAGAGATAACTAGAGCTTTGAACTTTGGGCGATTGCCAAATCAGTCTGAAACAGCCTTTATTCCAAATTTTTCCAATTGTTCATGCAAAATATGATAGGAAACTAAGGGTGATCTTGAAGGAAGATGTTGCTACTTGTGCTTATGTTATGAAATGTTGCAAACCCCTACCTATCTAGACTGCTAAAATAAGGCTGTAGTGTCCCAGAGAGGTCCTGGCCTGGAAGGTTGTGTTGTCTACACTGCAGAGAAGCTGAAATCATGCTCAGTGAAAACACTTCTGATATAAGCAGTTTGGTTCTCAGGTATCTATTGTACAGACTTAGCAGGCCATTCACCCATGTGCAAATATACATATGTCTGTCTATCTGTATATAAGCACAGATGATAATTAGGCCCTCAGCACATGTATTCTGGGGAAGGGCTTCTAGAATCCAGGTAAGATCCCAGCTATGGTATGGAGGTCATTCAGTAAAGTAAAAAGCTTGTGAACTCTATTTGCTTTTAAAGAAAACATCGAAGTCAGAGCCCTCACTCCCATGTGCTCTTGGCACAGCAAGGGATGGCATGACACAGTGCATGCATGGCACAATGTCTCCAGAACCAGGAATATCCAGCTCCTCTGAACTATTTAACCACTGCCTTGGTATTGGTATGGCAACATGTCAGCTACTGGTGGACAGGTCCTGGTTTTCTGGGGCATTTTGAACAGCTGCAGAGCATGCAGGTAGGTTAATGTGATCTCAGATCTGCTTTTCATACCCATGTAGATCTCAGCTGGAATAAACCAATTTTACTACCTAGGCAGCTCCTGTGCAGAGCTAAGGATCTAACAGTGTATGCGAAGGCAGCAGGTGGGACAGGGCTCTCTCCAGGGCCATGCATCTTCAATTGGTAGGCCAGGGTAGGAAGAGGGTCTTAGAGCCATTGGCTGACCGAAGCTATCTCAGACTAGTCAACCACAGAGCCCAGAAGTCATCTTGGGGATCCTTTTTGACTCATGTTGTTATAATATAACTCAGTCCCTTCTCACTAGCATGGGCACAGTGGACCTGGCTGGGCACAGCAGTGGGGGGCACACAGCTGCCAATGGTGTGTTCATGGGCTCTCAATTAGGTGTTCCTCTTGAAAAAGGCAGTGCTGTGGAGAGAAATGTCCCGTGGGCAGAACTGACCCCAAGGCCACTGGCAGGATCTTATTGGCTAATCCCTGTATATTGAATTATAAGCAGTTTAAGCTGCTGAATGGCCCGGCTCAGATTTTATTTCAGCTACAATGTTGTGGAGGAGGTGCCCTTACCTCAGGGCAGTGGTGCATTTTTAACAGAGCCTATTGGTGAAACTGGTCTTCCATCACTGTAGCAACTCTAATGGCTGCATGGACATGATTTTTTTTCCTCTAAGTGAAACTGAGGTCAAAGCAAATTCAATAATCCCTGTTTGTTTTACTTTGCTACGGTTTTTCGTTTTTCATTGTCTGTAACATGAATGCCTCCATTTCTGTCACCATGTGCATCAATATGAGTACTGTTGGAGAACCGACAACTGTGCTCTGCTGAAGCAGTATTAATACTCTATTCTAACACTGCAGATTTATATTTGTGTTAAATTGAGAGCAGCTCATGTGCCAGGAGGCAGAGGGTCATTCATCCTGTGCTTTGCAGGGAACAGGAGCCTTGCCCAGGCTAGAAAAGTGGTCATGATGTGGTTAACATGAACTAAGTAAGCTAGACTTAAACTCATCCTATTTCTTGGTGTGGATGTAGGGCATATTGTCTTGGCCTAAATTAGTCAATGTTAGTTAAATATAACCTAAACATTGCTTTTCCTGTAGGCTGGACAAAGCTAATGCATTGCATACAAACCTTTCACTGTCCAAACTTCTGTACATACAGGATGTGACGCTCTATTTATTTCAATTTACCCCACTTTTCCACAGGACTCCTGATTGCTCCAGTGTATCTGTGATGGATAGAGAATGAAGCAGGCCTGTCACATATGAAACAGGAAGAAGCGGGATATTCCTGTGGTTAAGGTATTTTGCTGCATTCTACGAGAATTAGCTTTTTTCTCTGATTCTGTCATAAAGTTCCTGTGGGAGGCTGTAGACAAGTTTCCCCCAAAATTTTTGAAAGGAGCTTCATTATTTTCTGTGAATTCCATACAGGGTATTAAAGTCTGATTTTCACAAAGCCAGCTCTAATCAATAAAATCTGCAGATGTGGAGTCGCTCTGAGAATTTGAGGTCTTGGGTGGTTAGCACTGCATACTGAGTACAAGAGGTGAAGAAAAAAGGTCTGAGTTCATGTTCCCTCAGAGTTATTGCAGACCTTCTGTTTCATCTTGTCCAAGGAAGCTATAGGCATGTTCAGACAGCCCTAAAGCAAGTTTCTGTCCCTCAGCTGCGTGGAGACTAGAATCTGGCAGAGCTGGAGGAGAGAGATCTGAACATCACCTCTCTTTTGACTTCAGATGCTATTGTAATTGCAATGCCAAAGGTGAACATGGGTGGTAACTATTTGAATGTAGAGCTCCATTTTATAACATTTCCCATCTGTACAGTAACACAGTTATAAAGACAACTTTCTTCACATGGAATGTGGTAGCTACATCTACAACAATAAATTGAACAGGTCTGACACTCTTCTCTGATGCCAACTGGCACAAGGGGCATTTGTCCATACCATTGACCTTTCTCAGTCTCTAAAACAGGAAGGCTGTATGCAAATTGCCAATTGAGAGTGCCTCCTGATCTCTCCAAACCATACCTGGGAATGGCTTGGGAAAATGCTGTTACTCCTGGCCTCTATCCATGCCAAGGACCATTCCAGCGAAGCAACAGCAGCAATGGCAGAGCTATAGTACCCAGGAGTGCTCCCTGGCATTGTTTATTTTCCTGCTGCAGATGAAACCTCTAGGTACCAATGGAACCAATAAAAGAAGAATATGTCTTCAATCCTCTGCATGAGAGGAGAGGCATATTTCTAGCATAGGCTAGAAATTACATTTTCTTCTTTGTTCAGATCTAAGTGTCAGGAGCACATGGGTGGTAGGGAGAAGAAGGACTGAAATGAGTAGATCTTTGACAACTCTGACTCTAGGTGGTAATTAACTTTTATTCACCAGCCAGCATCAAATAGAGCCACCACGAGACACCTAAGCAAACCTGAGCAGGTATCCAGCTTTTCAACAGTCACTTCTTTTATCTGACTTGGTAAGGCAATGCTTACATGCAGCAGAAGTTCAGAGCGCCTTAATCCTCACACCTATATGTACTTGGCCCTGCAGGCTAATTACTGCAGCTAGACCTGAGCTTGCTCTACCCATGCCCTGAGTTGATAGATATAAGCTGTCTTGGGAAGCCATATGTTCTGCCTGCCCCAGAAGTCAGGCTTTAAGTTAAAATGTATGTCAAGTCCTGCTTACTGCCAGAACCCAGGCAGCCTGTGCATCTGCCTTGTGTGTAATGCATTAAACCCCGCAGAGAGGCAGGAAACATTAGCAGGAGTGCCATGCTGAATGGATGGGGCTGTGCAATGTCTAGATGGAGCTGGCAAGTGTCCTGCTGGCCTCAAGGCCAGGCAGAGGAACTCAAGTGTGACAGCTTCTGCCATATACACAAACCATAATACTAGCCTAGCTTAACGGTATAGCAATCCTCCAGTCAGGACCATGCCTTCATATAAACCTGGCTGGTTTTTTCGCGGGTTTGTTTCGGTTTTTATCACATTTTCAGAGGAGCATTCAGGAAGAACTGCACTGTCTGCTTTGTTGGGATTCTCTAGTCCAAGAAGCATCCAAGAGGCTTAACGTGAATCACTGGAAGGGTACAAGTGACTGAGAGGCACTTTGTGGCCTTAGCCAAAAAATCATTATGGTCATCTTGAAATTTTGAGTAACAAAACTTGACAAACTTCTGTAGAGGATAGTAATCAAGTTGTGTCCCAGTTTACCTTGACTCAGCTTGGCTGAAGATCCCAAAAGAATGATTGTACTGATGGCATTTGGGGTTTACTCATTGGCCACAGTAAGCCTGTTCCTCGAGTAGGAGTTTTCCATTGACTTCAATGGAAGTTGGATCACAGTAGTATTATTTTCCATATAATTAAAAAAAGCAATCAAAATCTTGCAGTCTCATCTTGGCCCATTTTCAGGCAGAACTTTCACTGTAAATCAACCAAGAGTTCTACAGAGAAAGAGCCATTGGAATTGTCCCATCCCTGTGATACTATTTGTAGTGGCCATTTCTCACAGTATTTTCAATATTGATAATTTACTGCACCAAATTATACTTTGTAATACACTTTCAAACCCTGGTGCTTCAGCTTGCAAGAATGGAAAATTGGCATAAAGATTGCAAGCCCAGATTTTACTTTATTTTTTTTTTAAGAAAAAAGAAATTACTGATTTATAGGGCAGAAAACTCTACAAATTTTATATAGAGTTCAATATACCTTTTATTTCATAGACTCTGGACCAAAGCAGGTGTATTTTTAAATACAGAAACTGATTTTTGTTAATCTTTTTGCACGTTTTGATGTTACCAGTTTATATGACTCTTGCTAATTCTGACATCTCTTCCAAGGGTGTCTCCTGTAACTTAAGGCTTTCCTGAGAGGTGCTGAGTGCAGTCAGCTTTGATTTCTTCTTAATACATTGGGACCCGATGTTGTTCTGGATAAAGACTAAAAAGAAAAAGACATGGCGAGAGCTTTGTTTCTTAGCAAAAGACAAACCTATTTTTCACCCCACTCCAACAGCAGCTGTTTCAGGTGTACAGCTGCGTTTAATGCTGTCAGGACATTGGCATAATGTTTTTTCAAGGAGAATGGCTTCTGTGGGCCAAAATTGGTGCCCAGATTGGATAGGAGGAAACCTGATCTTTTGTGACTTTGGCTGGAGATGGATACCTATACAGCAGGTCAGACTTTTATAAGCTTTGTGCGAGCAGTGGTGGTTTGGGGTCCCTCAGCTGACATGCTTGGAGTGCACACAAGTTTGGAGCACTCTTTCTGACCCATTTGGGTGAATGAAGACTTATCCTTTTATATGCTTCACAGGAAAAAGAGTCTGACATTGACTCAAGCTCATTAATAAAGAAGTTTGAGGCCAGGAACATTGCTTGCCATTCTCAGATCTTACTCTGGGAAAGAGGAAGTTAATTTTTGCTCTGCTTTGAAAGCTCTCTACCACGGCCTGAGAAAATGTCCTTTTATTTTGATGCTGCACCTCACAATAGCCATTAGTTCTCCTGTTCAAAACCCCAGAAAAAAATTCTTGTGGATACAATTCCCATGAGAATATTGTGTAGTTAGGATAGTGCACAGTCAACTGGGGTTATTTTGCATCTAAGGAGATAGAACAATATGGAGCTATTCTCACTTTTTCTGGAACTTTTCTCACTGAGAGAACTTTAGAAAAATCCATCTAATTTATAGGACTCCTTGGGCCTGGGGACCACACATCAAGCTGCAATATTTAACATATCATAACAGCAGCACAATACCATATAAAAATAACACAATAAATGATTAATAGACTAACTCTCTCAAACTCATTCCTTCTGATTATTTATTTACAATTAAAACAAGTTGGTAGGGTACTTTCAAAAGGGTACTTTCAAAAGAATAAGTGATTGCTCTCTGAAGCTACCCACTGCTGGTATTTGTTTAAGTTTATAAGAGCAGGAGCTCATTTGGCTGTCTGCTTAGCATTGTGTTGTGCCACATAGACACCCCTCCTGGTTTCTAGACACACCTTCCCCACTGCTCGCTCCCACTGCCCCAAGTGCTGGAAAAGTGGCTGTGTATTCTGTACTCTGGCAATACCCTCCTGTAGATGGCTGCTGGTCATTTCCAGCAATATAAATGGATCAGCTGTGGGGCAGAGCATGGTCCAAGCTAGTCTGTGTCTGGCTTTAGGATTAAGATACTACAAAAGAGTCTGGGAAGCTCTTCCCTCTCAGCTTAAAGAAATCTAGAGTGATGCACTTGGTCATCCCAAAGGTTCAGGACAGTGAGCTGTAAGAACTTGGATAATTGAAAGACGTTTGTATGTCACTATTTTGTACAAAATTGTGTCATTAACATTAGCACTGAGCTGTCAGGATACATGTGACAACATTGTGGATCTTCCCCATGGGCAAATTAGCTCAAGAAGGACTATGATACACATGCATGTCCTAGGGACTTTCGTGACATCAGCAGATGCAATACACTCTGGGATATAGCATATTGCTTTGTGGGAGGTGCTGTTGTATGAGGGATTTGTGGGTGCTTAGGGACAGCCCTGCCATTGTGCAATTTTCTCTGCCTGTCTGTCTTTTTAGTGGGCACAACTGGATGTGACTGAGACATCCCCAGTTGCCATTGCAACATGGAAACAGCATGGAAGAGTTCAGAGTATATATGAGCTACCAGATCTGGGTGCAGCTGCAGCC
Source organism: Coracias cyanogaster (assembly GCA_033124195.1). Lineage (NCBI taxonomy): Eukaryota > Metazoa > Chordata > Aves > Coraciiformes > Coraciidae > Coracias > Coracias cyanogaster. The sequence goes on along the minus strand of JAVSBS010003963.1, from coordinate 19,836 downwards.
TCTGGTCATACTCTGGTGGCATGCGCATTGCAATGGGGTCTTGCAAGACACCATCCCTCTATCAGAGGGAAACCCATGTGTCTAAGAAAGGAAGAAAATGTGCTGTGCCCCAACAGGTCTGTTGGTCTGGATAACTAGGATTGCAACACAAAGCGGGAAAAAACATCTGTCCTGCAATGGAGACACATCTATTATTTTACACGGATAAAAAACTTTGGAATGATGAAAGCAACTTCTCTGGAAACATACACCACTGCCACAAACACAGGACCAGATGTGTTAGCCTGGAAGCTGGTGTTGCTCTGATGTGGAAATACTGACTCCATTGACTGTTGCTACTTTGTGGAAACTAGCTGAGGTCAGGAAGTTCCACAACAGCCCAGGTTGGGCTCTTCTTAGGGAAAGCGGGGGCTCTGAAAGCCGTGCAGAAAATATTGGACAAGCTTGAGGGGATGGAGTTCCTGGAGTATATGTAGGTATGAGCAACTGTCAGGACACATACTCCACTTTTTCACCTTGAAATATTTCTGAGTCTGTCAATGTAGCAACATCGGCACTGACAGACCACAGGCAATAGCTAACAAGTGATAGTGTGATTCATGGAGGAGGGTGCTCAGAAGCACACATTTGATGCAGATTTTTGAGGTATTAGCAGGGATTTTGCACTGCATGTGTAGGAAAGGACTCTACTTTCAAATAAATAATTTAGTGACACTACTGAATGAGGGAAATCTAGTGTTATGAGGGAAATACAGTATTTTGTCTTTGTTTTCCCCATTGCTCTCCACACACTGGTCTTGACCTCAGTCACGTCCTTGACCTTTCTGCTTGAGACCATCCCAGCAAAAGTGTTTGTGTTGCCTTTTTTTTTACCCTAAAAGTGTACTCTCCCTTCTTCAGAGCCTAGAGGCTTCCTTAGGGTCATCACAGTCAGGAGGGACTTCTTGTGAAGAGGACACATGACTGCAATGGATTGACTTATGTCATTTTACTAAATCTCTCCCAAAGTAACTCTGATAGAAATATGTGGTCCTGGCTTGGATCTATTTTCACCTTGTTCCACTCTTCTGAAGTCCATGCTTCCTCCTGTTTCCTAATGAGGATCTCTATTCCTGCAGGTCCAGGGGAGTGGGATCCACCTAATCCCCAATTGTTGAGGGTGTAAAAATGGTGCGTTTTCCTGACTCCAGGCAGAAAGAACAATTCAGTGTGTTGTCTCTTTGTGGTAAGCTAAATGTACCTGCTCACAGAGGGAGCCTGTCAGGAACAGAAATTTTTCCAACACAAAATGTGATATTAAAAAGGTACAGGAGCCAGTGATCAATTTAATCTCAGCAAGGTGAGTTTAAAATTGTGGCTACAGCAGCCAGCACACAGCACTCAGGGGACAGATATTTGCTGAGCAACTATTGTAGCGAGCAGAAACAGCTCACAGTGCCTTAATGCTGGTGACCCCAGATACGTACTGCCTTTGATAGCTTGTTCTCCTACAACTCACTTACGTGTGGACAGCACAAGCATATGAAGAGGTTTGTATCTGTAGCAGTAGGATTTACCCAATTCCTAATCCTGGAAGGTGTAAAGACTGGCATTTCTTGCTGACTCCAGGCAGGAACAAGTGGTTAGTGCATCTTTCTGTTTCTTGTAAGCTAGGAGCATGTCCTCACATACAGAACCTGGAAGAAAAAAGAAACATGCTGATGCGAGTTTGCCCTCGCCGCTGCTCTATGCAGATTGTAGCTCTCTGTTGCCTATCCTTTGAGCTGAAAAAAAGCAGATGATGGTGTTAGCAGAGCGCCAAGCCTGAAGTAACACAACTAGCCTCTCAGCAGGGCTTACCAGCACTGCCTGGTTCTCTACTAACATGGTCGCACAGCTTTCTTGGCTTGAAATACCAGCAGAGCAAGTTTGTGTTTGCCCACAGTGTGCTCTGTGAACAAGACTTTCTAGCGCACATCAAGCTTCAGATAAAATCTTGAAGGTGTTGGATGCATTCCTAGGATGTGCTGAATATCCTCTGCTCCTGTTCACCTTGGTGGGAACTGAGCAGCATCTCGGCATCGCTCATTCTCTGTGTTGCATCATGGAGGTTCAGGATGTTAGTGTGTAATAGCTCTGTACACAATGAATAACACATTATTCTGTTGTGCAATGACATTTGGATGGGTTTGATTTCCTGGGCAGAATCAACTCTGTTTCTGAGCTAGCTCATGCTGTCTCTGTCAGTGTGGTAGAGAGATGTGTGGATGGATGCCTGTTGGTTCCCTGGGCTTAAGGGTGAGACTGCAGGACTGTGGCCTCGTCATAGCCACAAAACTTGGAAAGGAAGCTCATTCCTGGCTGCAGAAGTAGCCCACCTTGTCTCCCTATTATGATGCTGAACACGAATAGCTGTTTATTTTAATATAAAGTGAGGATTAAGCATTAGTCTAATATCTCATTAAATTAATGCTGAATACCAAAATGTTGCTGACTGTTCACTAGTAAGGTGACATGAGGACTCTTACATTCCTGTCAATGTTAATAAAGTGTGAGAGGTTTTGCTATTTAGCTTGTGATAAGGAAATAATTCCTGCCTGTCTGTTATGCAGCATGCACAGACCAATCTAACAAGCTTTCATTGTCATTTGCTACAAAAATAAGGAATTGAAAACTAAGAGCATATGGGCACATACACACAAACACACAACCAGATCCACACAAACACAAATATATACATGCAAACAACCCACGGCCAACTGAACAGACCAAAATAATTCTGACTGTTATTCCATAGATATTATATCTCAGCATTCTTTTCAATAGGGGAAGAAACTGTAACTTACTATTTTTCAAAGTTTAAAAAGCCTCAAGAAATGATGGCACTTTTTACAAGTTATGTCAAATGGTCAGTATCACTGAGCACACAGCTCTAGCTATTTTTGGATAAATACATAGGAAACGGCTCTACTAGGCTTACATACCACAACAGGCACTGGGACATGGTAGGGAAATAAGTGTGGCCTGGGAAACTAAGATCCAGGTACCCACCTCTCCTCCCTGTGACACTTAATCTTGTGCTTGATCTCAGATGAGTCACTTCACCACTCTTCCCCTTTCAGCCATCTCCTTTATTGATGTTCAACAGTGCAAGAGTGAATCCAGTAAATCTTTGCTGCTGACTTTTACAGACATACCACTTAGGCTGTGGATCCCAGTTCTCAAGGGTGTTTATCCAATTGCCATCAGTTTCTTCAGGCCTGGATGATGCCAGGGAATAGGGCTGGTTTTCACAATGCAACACAGATGCAACTACAGCCCCCAGGAAAGGCCTGTTATAGATCCTTGATGGAGATGCTTTAGGCAAGTTAGGAGCCTTTGCCTTAGCCTTCACCCTCAGAGGAGATACAACTTATCCAAGATTTGACTTGCTCATTGGAAGTGCCTTTTTCAGGCAATACACCTATATACAGGAATGTGGTAAGGTGCCGTATGCAAATGTCACATGCAAATGACCCGTCCCAGATAGCTGAAATCAACCTAAATTTGCTAAACAGGTGGAGTTCCTTCTTATGTTTTTACCACAGGCGGAGTGGAAGAATGCTTTAAAGACTTCACCCTGCTAAATCAAAACTCTTTTGATTGATAAAGCAGAAACCATAGCCTGCACCAAGCTTTCTGATAGCCAAGGAACAGAAGGCATTTGTTTTTATACCACCTCACTGGAAAATGTCATCATTTACACTGATGCTGCTGTATTTTGCAATGAAGAAAGACAAGTGACATAAATCAGCTACTAATTTTGCCTTGGATGAAGCAATTATTTTAAATAATTTGTGGTCAAGGTTGCTTGCCACTGCACTTTTATTTAAACTCATTTTAAGTAATGCTTTCTTAACCTCACTAAATAAAACTGGGAAAACCAGAAAGCAATAGATCTTCATTAGGGTCCCATGTACACGCGTCAGCCAAATCATTACCATTAGCAAATACATCAGGCATGTCTAACCTTGGTCCAGCATCTAGATCTAACAAGATCATTAACTGTTTCATTTACATCATTATTGAAGTTCCCTGAACTATCTCTTTTTGGGCCATGCTTCTGTCAATGTATCTTGTATATTACAAGTTCAATACTGAAGGAAAGACTGTGCTTGTGTCACTTGGATTGCTGAAAAATCATATGCCAATGCTTATTCAATGATGACCCAGATTTGTACATTATAGACAATACCATCTTTTAGGGGAGAATTAATAATCTTTGTAAGCTGATCAGAGAAAAAGTGCTAAGCAAGTCTGAACACACTCATAAAATTGCTAGATACGAACAAAATGGATCAAGAGAAAAATGTCTGTAGTTCTTGAATGGAATAGAGGAATTGGCCTTTGTTAAAGCACGTAAGGCTATCCTCCAAATTCACTCAGTGGAAGGAAAAAATACAATCTGTAGTAACATATCAGTCTGGCTAAGTCAGTAGCAACTGTAAAACTGAAAAAAAAAGAAAATACACAGAAAGCAAAATCCAGGTCAAGAAACTAAGGATGAATATAAAAGAGTAACACAAGTATGTAGACAAAATGAGAAAGGCCAACATGCAAAATAAGATAAAGAGGTACAAAGGGTAACTTTAAAACACTGTATAACTTCCTTGGCAATAAGAGGAGGACCAGAAAAAACATTGGCCAGCTAATAAATGGGAAAGGAAAGCTAATAACAAAACATGCCAAGAAGGCCAAAGTGTTTAATGCCCTTTATTGCTTCGGTCTTCATTAAAAAGCCTGACTGTAATCAAATGGTTGACACAGTTAACACTAGCTACAAAAGGGTAAGAACTCAGGCAAGAGTAGGGAAAGAGATGTTTAGAAACTGCTTAGATAAATTAGGTTTTGTCAGATCAGTCAGGCCTGTAATTCACTCTAGGTTACTTAGGGAACTGGCAGAACAATCCTGAAGACCATGGTAATTATCTTTGAGAATTTGGATGATGCTGGGCTAGAAAAAGGCTGAACAGAGTGCCTATGAAACAAAGAAGAAAAAAAAAGGACACAGAGTCCCAGCTGACCTGGCTTTAATTTCTGAGAAAGATCCTTGGACAAGGGATCAAATGATGTGCAAGAGAGCAAAGCTATAAGTAGTTATCAATGTGATTTATCAAGACCAGATCATATCAAACCAGCCTGTTTCTTTGTTTGTTTTTCCTATGATGGGGTAACAAATCATGTGGATAGGCAAGAATTTAGTAAGGTTTTTGACACTACCTCAAATGGCATTTTCATAAGCACCCAGGGAATTGTGGTCTGATTCATGGGCCTCTAACTTCAGGGGCTCGATGAACAACAATACTGAAAAACATGTTGTATTACTTTCCATGTCAGCTTTGGTTTGAAGGTCTCACGAGCACTCTGCTGCCCAAAAGTCATGGCTTTGGGTCCACTGATTCTTGAAAAGGCTGCTGGCAAAATACCCACAGTACATCTTGCAAATGGCAGCCAAGAACTCACTGTCAGCATTTTAGTATTGAACTGAAAAGATTTATCAGGTAGGGCTCTGTAAGGAACTGTCCTGGGGTCCAGATCCACTCTTATGATTATAGTGGCTTAACTGATGAACTAGGAAGCACATATTTCAAATCTGCATATGACTCTAAGCACTGAGAAATTGCAAGTGTCTTGGAGGGCAGGCCTGAGAAATTGGATAAATGCTCTAGAAGAAAGACAATAACATTGGATACAAACTGGCATGCAGATAGGGCTAAATGCCTCCCTGAATACTTGATGGGAAGTGAGAGGAGAGGTAGAAAAGATCTGGGAATTTTCGTGGATCATGAGCTCAGCATGAGTCAGTAATGGCATCCTGTTGTGAAAGAAGCAAATATTATTCTGGGATATATAAACAACAGAGTTGTACAAAAGACATATGAGGTAATCCTTCCATTGGTAAAGCCTCCAGTAAGGAGCTGATTCTAGTTTTGGGTACCACACTTCAAGAAAGATTGCAGAAAGTCCAGGGAAGAGAAATGAGTCTGGTCAGAGGTCTAGAAAACACGCTCTGCAAGGGCAGGTGTCAAGAAATGTGTCTGCCTAATCTATGCAGAGAAGGCTGGTGAGAATCATGCCTGCCAGGCTTCGAATAAATAAAATGCAGCTTCAATGAGATGGTAATAAACTTTTCTGTCTGTATTCTTTGTGGATAATACAATAAGCAATAAGCTTAACAAAGATTTAAGCAGGCTTTCAGTAAAGTCTTTTCTCTGGAAAAGATTCTTTCAGAAGGACTCAAATCTCTCTGATGGGGACCATTAAGACCAGACTGGTGAAATACCTGCCAGGAAAGCCACAGGTAGAGTTGGTCTTTCCTTGGACAGATTGATGGATTATTCCCTTTTTTTTTGTTTCTATGGTAATAGCTGTTTGTTTTTTTTTAATTCTCAGTTCAGGCTGGTGCATATTTACCATAAACAATCTCTGTACTTGTCATGAATATGAAGATGCAGTGTGTGATATTAAACTTGCTAAGGTCCAAATCAATGTGTAATTCAAACAAATGGTTAGTTTAAGTGCATTCACTTCTTTTGGTAAACTCCTATTTTTTTCATTCAAAAAACCATCACAGGTAAAGGTTGGCAAAGGATACCCCTGCGCTTTTATGTCCTGAGCCTCAGAGTCTTGGGTCTGCCTCATCCAGTGGAAGGGGAGAGGAAGCTGGAGCAACATTAGCAAGGGATGTCTTAATCACCTCCATGGTCCTGGTCCCATTGTCTGTCATCATGGTAGTGCTGGGGAGGTGGAGGAGACCCCCCCTTGCCCTTTCTTGATGCACTGCAGAGACAGCAGGCAACCTTTTAAGAGCCTGTGTAATCACAAATGGGATGGTAGCTGATGTCAACCACCTATCTGTGGGTACCCAGGTCAGGCAGTGCATGTCCCTACACCCCACAGAGTGAGTCAATCCTGCTCTGCCTCTCCTTACACCCGCTCTCCTCTCAGGCCACTGGTTCTGTCAATGACTGGTGTTGGGTTTGAAAGTTGCAGAGGGGGAAAATCAGCACAATTCAGTGATCCAGCCAAGTGTTAAGTCACAGAAACAAGTCCAGGGAGATGGATAACCTCCTCCCATACCTGCACAGCACCTGTGAAGAAGAGGGCAGAAACCTGGAGACAGATGGAGACAAACACCCTGGGTTGCTTCTTTCAGTGGCAGTCTGCAGTTAGATAAGGCTCAAGTGACATGTAACAGCAAGTGCCCTCATTTTGGCCTAAAAAGACAGACTTTTGTCTTGTACATGGCTAAAAAGTGTGAGCCAGGAACCATAACACCCATTTCAGTAGGCAGAGTCATCTTGTTTTGCTCTTCAATCCAGTGGATGATGCCAATGCTCTGTTGTTTATTTGGATTGTTTTTATCTTATCCAATATATTTTACTCTGGGCAAAGATACAAGCATTAAGTCAACAAACGGACCTAGGTGTTGCAACTCCTGTTGGAGCCCTTAACTGTTAGGCACTGTGCCATGTAGTGGAATCCCGAGCCCCTTCTGAAGTACCCAGGCTCCCTAAACAAAGCGTGGGGTTTAACACAATGATTTATCTCTAAGTATCGCATGGGAATGTGTCTCTGCCATTTAGCCATTTATTATTTCCCAGCCAGGAAAGTTAGAGAGGAGGAAACAGTGTCTCATGTGACTTGGGAGAACCTTACACCCACTGAATAACAAGCAGCAATGAGGGAAGGGGCAGAGGGAAGCCGAGCAATTTGGAAACAGCCTAAAGGCAGAAATTTCACACAGAAACTTTCTGGCAAAGATTCCTCAAGAACAGTTAGGCTAATGGAGGCGAAGAGGGGTTCCTAACTGATTTGTGTGCAGAAGGCAGGGTGCTAAGCTATTTACATAATTTATTCATAACAGTTTTTTCAGCCGGCTCTACTAAGGATGTGGATACTGGACGCTTTAGATGTTCCCTGCGGGAGGAATGAATCTGACTTTGAGCTAAGCCAAAGGCTACTGATGTCTCCAGGGGCCCTTCTGTCTCTCTCTGTGAATTTTGGATCAAGCACTGGGGCTGGTGCTGCTTGGTCCTGATTTTGTACCTGTGCAGACGGGAAGCTGAGCACTCCCACATCCAACCCACTGCTGTTGTTTTCATTTATTCTTGCGTTCACCCTCTGTCTTGTAAATTTTATGTCCAAGCTCTCAGGCAGTACATGCTCTGGGAATATAACATCAGCAACTATCAGTTATGAAATGTTCTCAGATGTCTTTGACTGCCTGAACCTATTGAGAGCAGTACCGTTCTGTAGGCACATGGGAAAGATAAAACTTCCCCACACAGCAAGTGAATCCCACATTGTGGTGGGAACAGGAGGGTCCCTCACTGCCCTGCTGCTCCCTCCTGCTTTCTCTTTTTTGCTATGCAAAGTCACATGGAAATGAATTAGATGCTTGTACTGAGCATTTCAATGGGACTTCACATAATAAAACAGAAACTCAGTAATATTACCTGTCAGTGGGTCTCTGGGAAGCAAAAAGGTCCCTGCCAAGCCCTGCTGGAACTTGAGCAATCTGTGTGTGGCGTCGGCATGGCAACCCACAGATACAAATTCCATGCATCATTTGTGTGGGGACTAGCCTCTCTCCAAACTTCAGCCTGGAGCTTGACACTGGCCAAGTGTCTAGTTAATCTGAGTCATTGAATTGCTGGAAGGGACTATAGGGTTAAACTGGGATAACCTAAATAGGCTGATAAAAGGCTATTCAGTAAGAGATGCAAGTGCCCAGCATCTCCCAGGTTTTAGCCCGAATGCTCTCGAGTCCTGAGTTGAACTTAACCTAAAAGAATAAAGGGTAGGCACTGGAAATTCCCCAAAAACTTGGAAAGACACCCAGTGTGATCCTAGTCTCTGCAAGAGCTGGAAAGATTTATTTTAGAAAGAGGCTGGGATGGTTGAATATTATTTGGAAGTGTGGTTTCATTTTGTATGTACAGTGGTTTTTTCTTAGTTCCTTTCCTGTTCTATAATCTCCTCTGTTTCTTCAGTGTAATTAGCCTGTTGTTTTCAAAAGGCTGCTGATTGTGTCCCTTATATGTGTGTGAATTGAACTCATTATGCGCTGACTTAGGTCCCTGGGCTCTGTGTGTGTGTTATGTATGCTGTCTGTGTGATGCAATCCCTGACCTGCACCAGAAGGAGCTTTACAGACAGATATTTGCATGTGGCAGTGGTCTGAGGAAGAGCATAAATTAGCAGGCTCTTGGATCAGCAGCTTCAAGCCTGAAAGCCCCAGCTGATGGCTCTGGAGTCAAAGCTCCCAATCCTGGAAGCATCAGAGTCTTCCTCCCCAGGCCAGTCCCACAACAGGAACAGATTTAATCATAGAGGTCTGTCAAGGATGTTTTGGGTAGTGTCTGAGATCCAAATGCTCAACAAATGTACTCCAGTGCTTCTTGCAAGATCATCTAAAAGATGAGGTCTTGCAGAAGCCTGATGTTTCTGGGTTCGGCTCCATACCAGAGCCTTACCATATAAGCACTGGAAAAAACAGAGTTTCTGGTGCCAGCATGGAATAATTATCCTGGAATAATTGTCCCTGAGAACTTGTATCACAGTTTTTAGGATCTAAGTCCTGCTTTTGTTCATGCTCTATGGGAACAAGCTAGAACTGGGCTTTTGATGGTATTTACAACTCCACAAGCCTTTCCAAAGCCTGTCATGATTGGTTGCCTCAGAGCCATAGGTCTTACAGTTACGGGTTGCCGCCAGAGCTGGCATTACTTGTCTGATGGAGCTCTACCTTTTCAACATCCTGACTCCCAGGTGACCTCAAGTCTGCCTTGTTCTTCTGAAACTTTGAGATAATTTGGGTTCAGAAAATCACTACTTTTTTGCAAAATTAGCTTTGCCACCAAATTTCTGACTAGCAGACCTTTAGAACAGTACACATTTACTCAGGAAGAGTGCTCAAGAAAAATAAAAGCTTCACATTTGGCTTCTCAGTATGCTTTGAGCTAATTTCAGGGGAGCTGCCTTGTCAGAGCACAACCCTCTTGTCCCTCCCAGTCCACACTGTGTGTGGCCTATTACACTCTCACAGCTCTCATTAAATACAACAAGTGTTGTCAACTCACGTCTCCTCAGTATTAACCTTGTAATTCACAAGAGGGTAGAGAAGATGCCATTCCTCCATCTCTCTTTCATATTACTGATTTCTTGAAGTGTGGAAGACTAGCAAGTATGGTTATGTATTATAAAATATTCTCAAAAAGAGAGTAAAGCGATCACTTCTGTAAAATGATCATCAGTGCAGCAATAAACAGAAACTAAAGAAGTTTAAATCCAGATTATGGTCAGGAGCAGGGATGAAAGCAAAGAAAATTGCATCCTTTTTGTCTTCTGGAAATCTGTTTCCTTGGTCTCTGCTTAGGGTAATGTGAAATTTGTCCTTAAAAATGAGCATTCATTTGCTGGAGAAAGTCAAAGTCAATGTTAATGAGATCTCTCCCCCCATGCAGGGAGGTACTGTAGACGAAATGAATGTTATCAAACATAAGTACCATCTATGGATGCCAGGCTCCTATTCTCTGTTGGCATGACAACTTTCAAACAGATACCTGTTTTAGTGGCTAAGCAATAAGCCCAAGAGACAATTTCTTCTTGAAGACAGCTTGACAATATAGCATCTTCTATTGCTGTGTTACTACTAAAATGCACAGCATGGATCAGCACAGTCACTTCGTATTTCCATAAGTGATAGTGATAAAGTATATCGCTATGTAAATACAGGTTATAAATTCTTCTCAGTCCTGCAGTACCAAGAGGAGGAGAGTGATGGACAATCACAAAGGGAAAATGTTCATATCATAATGGTGCCTGTTTTTCTTTTATGAAGATCATTCATAATCTGTACAGAATTAAGAGTATGGAAAGTGAAAGAGCAATGTGGACAGCAACTGCAATTCCTGCCACCATGTTGCCATATCAACCTCCAGTTTGATAAATAATCAGTTTCTGTAAATCTGAATCATGCCTTTTAGAAGAAAGAGCTCTCAGGTTCTTGCTGGGCAAGAATGCAGCAGGATCTCTGGGCTCAAGGTTGAACTATGCTTGACTTGCAACTAAAAGCCATTTTTGGAAGCAAATTTGTTTTCTATGAGTAGGAAAAAGTAATCAAAAGGTTTGGGTTTATAATATCGTTTCTGCTAGTAAATTGCACCTTTAACTTCAGATTCTCAGTGTTTAAGAACTTGTTCAGAAGAAGCTGAGCCTAAGAGAACTTGTAAGGTAGAAGAGTTCAGACTAGTCTAGCACATTGAAGACCCACTCTTGCTCTACCTGGCATCTCTCATACACTCACCTCAACGTCAGGGTCTCCCTCCAGTGTTGTGACTAGTGCAGAGGCACTGAGTTAGCCTGATCTGCTGACCAACTTCTTGGGTGGGAGGTGCCAAGCAAAAGGAGAAGAAACATGACATTGCAATCACAACCAGGGTAAAACTCCCAGGGTCCTTGCAGAGAAGACATCATCTTCCTGCACAGTCAAAGGCATGGCCGCTCCCCCAACTCACGAGTGCATGCTTGTGAGGGCATGCCCATGATTGCATATACAAAAGGGTTTCCATCACATGATCTGTTGTTCATGCCCAGTCTCATGGTCCAACGTGAATCATCCAGAAAGCTAAGAGGCTTGGGAAGTGGTATGCTAAAGCCTTTGGGGAGGTCTGATCCAGCTGAAAAAGCATCAGTCTGGGATTTGGAATGGCTATGCACATTTTCCTTTCTTGGCCATGGTCATCTGGAGGGTGATTCAACTGTCTAACTATAATGCCCTTTGAAAGACTCCAGGGTATCCAAGCTATGCATGTGAAGCTGTCATGTCCAAGTCCCACAGCAGACCCATAGCCTTCTTTCTGGATGGTCTGGTATATACTTTAGTGGTTCAGATGCTGGGATTTGGCACCTATACACATTAATTGAATTGCATCCTTAACTTAATAAATTCCTGTTTTTTTCAGGAATGTTGCTGTTACTCCCTACAGTAACAAGACGACTGGAAGTCTCAGTGGTTTAGGAACTGTGGTTCCTTTGAATATCTGCATAGCATTAGACATTGGTGAGCGGAAGGATCTAGGGTTACCTAGATCAGGTGATAGCCTTACAAATTTACAAGTAATACAGGTAATAACCTTATTAATTTAGCTGTTCCATTTCTGATAGGACATCTGGTTTAGCTCTTTCTGCAGGACCTTGTCTTGTCTTGCCAGTGCTTGGGAGGATTATGCATGTGAGGGCACTGGCACTGTCTATTTTTCTTGAAGAAGCACAGAGCAAATATCTCTAAGCTGCTTCAGGCCAACTGGTTTGGGGTTCAGGTGTTAGTGTTAGCTAATGAAGCCAGCAGGAGGTTAGGAGGGTTTCAGCTCATGTCCACCACCTAGATAGAATGCCTTGGCTAAGTCTGAATGGATTACCTAGTCAACCTGGTAAATTGTGCCATGTAGGCTTATGATTTGGGATGTCTACTCACTCCAGGGTGTCTTGCCTGGGCTTTCCAAAGTTCACAGACCTGTAGATTTTAAGGATTGGACACCTAATTCCCAGTGGCTTGACAATGAATCTTAGACACAGAAGTTAATTAGGTTGTGCAAAAATAATATGGCAAGCAATGTTTAACGTATTTTGAAAGTGCTGTGGCCTACACAGTCATAGGGAAATGTCATAACCACAGATGTTCTTCTGCCACTGTGCTGCCTTAGTGACAGCAGTGAAAACATTCCAGGATAACCTAATGCCCAGGAGAATGTCCAATGGCTCTGGAGAATCTTTTCTCTGGATATTAGTCCTGTAGAGAAACTGCCTTTGTTATCTCTCCTAGCCAGTTTAATACTATCATAAATAACAATACCTCATTCACTTTACTGTGTGGAACTTCTCGATCTCTCTATGCTTTTGTGTGCTGGTGCATATGAGGTATAAAGGTAGTTCTGTTCTTCAGAGGCAAGGATATGAAAGGCGATGAGACACTGAGAAACTGGAGTAATAAAGGCCAAAACTGAAATGTTCACTGAATGCATGTCTCATGTTCAAAAGCTTATATCAGGACTTGAGATCATTTTCAGAAATGATTATGTTATATTCTTCCCAATGGGAGTTGCATTATGCAAGACAGTGCCATCATACTTTTCTGTCAAAGAGGAAAGAAAAGGATACAGTTTACAAATGGTGTTTTCTGAAGGCAATCCTTTAATATGAGGAAGACCATGGAAATCTGGCCAATAGCAGAGGTCTCTCAGAACCCAGCATGCCACAGCTCCTGTCCTCAAAGAGTGTGATGATGTTATGCATAAACTGAGAAACCCTCATGAGACGCACATCATCTCCCAGTAGGACTGGAGGAGTTGAAATCTGGAGCATTTCCTAAGGAAGAAAATATTTGGAGTCAAATAAACTTAAATGTCAGGCCTGAAATGATTCAGACTATAACCTGTGGAAGCTCAAAGGCTGGGACTATTATCAAAGGAAAGAACAAGGGATGAGAGATGGGATCTCTGTCGTGATGCAGCAAGCAAATACTTGCTCTATCTTGTCAGCAATGACGTTCAGAAACTTAGCTAATAATAGCCCAGCCTTGATATCAGAGAAATCAATCTCTACGGACTGACCTATCAGCAAATCTGATTTGTGTACAAGATATTTAGAACTGCAAACACTTATGATATGAGACAGACGAAATGTAAAATGTGACAAACTGTTGGATTCCTCTTTTCCTATTATCAAATAGTAGAAGAACATCACCAGCATGGTAGTATTTCAGCCACCTAAGTAATGCCTTATGTACTCTTACTTACAAGGATCTCAACCAGTATAAAATAACTTTAGTCAGAGAGCTAATGGTTGTCATAATATGACATTATGTTGTTTAACACAGATGATGAGAAGCATTTTTGCTGAACTATCTGGCTTATACCTACGTATGAGTAATCAGTTGTGGAAATGTCAGAGAGGATAGAGGAATGTGGTAAAGAAGAAAATGTTAAGTATCAATCACATTCAAAAGTCTGAGGCAAAACAAGTGAATAAGAGAACTAATCAGAATCCCACAAGTGAGCTGTGTTCCCTTTGAATATGTGCTGAGACAAGAACATGTCTGATCATTCTATTCAAGTGGTATCTTCTATAGAGAGAATTGAACTGCTCTTCAGAGAATGATCAAGAGAGTCGAGGGAAATATAAGACTAAGACCAGCTCCTTCCCAAACCCTCAAGGGGACATTGGAAAAAATATAGGGGTCTAATTCCAAAATGCTGAGTCTAAAAACCCTATTGCTTGGCACTGAAGCACTCAAGCACCATAATTGCCCTGATTTTGGCTTTGTAGCTCCCTGGATGGTAAGAAATGCTCTAGTCTTGACAGAGCTGAACACATTGACACCATGCTTTCATTAATCGCACCCATTGTAATCATTAAACAGTCACTGGATAAAAGAAGACAGAGACTATAGAGTGACAACTGGTGCTCTGGCCCCATACTTTCCACCAACACTGCACAGCAGTGTCCAGCTTACTGTTTCGTCTCCTCACTGCCCCCCAAAAATTCTACACTTCAGTCTTGACCCTCATATAGCCTTTATGCTAGTGCATCCCACAAGGTGAGAAGGGCTTAAATCCCTTCAGCAGGCAAGCGCCTGAATTTGTGTTTGAGCTCTGAGGAGCATGCCTGGCTACTGCACAAATCTCTGCCTCCACTACTTGCATGGTTCAAACTGACAGAGTGAGTTGGTTGCCCATGTCTAGCATGATGACTTGGTGTCTGCTGGTGGACAGGGATCTGAGGCTATGGAGTCTTTGCTCTTTATGGAGGTTTATCTCAGTTGCAGATGCACTGGAATTAGATTCCAGCGTGAATTAAAATTTCAGTGACTTAGAGGGAAAAGTGGCATTTCAGGTAGCACCTTGTATTGGGTTTGCATGGCGAGGTTTTGGTAGTGTGGGAATTACAGGGGTGAAGCTCCCCCTGTGTCTAATAGAGCCAATGCCATCTGGCTCCAAGATGGACATGCTGCTGGCCAAGGCTGAACCCATCAGCTACGGTGGTAGCACTTCTGATAACACATTTAAGAAAGGGGAAAAAGTTTCTTTGTGGCAGCAATTGCAGCTGGAGAGAGGAGTGAGAGAAACACCTCTGTGGACACCAAGGTCACTGAATAAGGAGAGGAGGAGGTGCTCCATGCACTGGAGAAGAGATTGCCCTTCAGCCTGTGGTGAAGACCATGGTAAGACAGGCTATCCCCCTGCAGCCTATAGAGGTTGATGGTGGAGCAGGTATTTACCTGCAGCCTGTGGAGGGCCCCATGTCAGAGCAAGTCGATGCCTAAAGGAGGCTGTGATCCCATGGCAAGCTGGTGCTGCAGTAGGCTCCCAGCAGGACCTGTCTATCCATGGAAAGAGGAGGCCACCCTGGAGCAGTTTTGCTGGATAGGACTTGTGATCCCATGGGGGACCCACATTGAAGCAGTTTGTTCCTGAAGGATGGAACCCCATGGAAGGGATCCATGCTGAAGCAGTTAAAGAGGAACATTAGTGCATGGGAAGGCTTCATGTCGGAGAAGTTAATGGAGGACTGTCTCCAGTGGGAGGGACCTAGCTCTGGAGCAGGGGAAGAGTATGAAGAGTTCTGCTCCTGAGGAGGAAGAAAACAGCAGAAATGATATGTGATGAACTGACCACAAACCACATTCCCCATCCCCCTGCACTGCTAGAGGATAAAAGGTAGAGAAATTGGGAGAAAAGTTGAGCTCAGGAAGAAGGGTGAGGTGGGGGGAAGGTGTTTTAAGATTTAGGTTTTATTTTCTCATTATCCTACTCTGTTAATAAATTCAAGTAAACTCCTGAAGTTGAGTCTGTTTTGCCCATGACAGTAATCAGTGAGTGATCTCCCTGTCCTTATCTCAACCCATGAGCCTTTCGTTATATTTCCCCTCCCCTGCCCATCTAAGGAGAGAGAGTGATAGAGAGGCTTTGGTGGACACCTGGCATCCAGCCAGGGTCAACCCACAACACACCTCCAAAACTCCTCTTGAGGAAGAGACTGCACCTTGGGTACTGTGACTGGTTTTGGGCACCACAGGACAAGAAGGACATTGAGGTGCTGGAGCGGGTACAGAGAAGGGCAACGGAGCTGGTGAGAGGTCAGGAAAGCATGCCTTATGAAGAACAGCTGAGGGAACTGGGTTTGTTTAGTCTAGAGATGAGGAGACTGAGAGGAGACCTTATTGCTCTCTACAACTACCTAAAAGGAAGTTGCAGTGAGGCTGGTGTTGGTCTCTTCTCCCAAATTACTAATGATAAAACAAGAGGAAATGGCCTCAAGTTGTGTCAGGGGAGGTTTAGATCAGATATTAGGATGAAATTCTTTACTGAGAGAGTGGTTGGGCACTGGAATGGACTGCCCGGGGAAGTGGTGGAGTCACCATCCCTGGAGGTGTGTAAAAAAACAAGTAGATGTAGCACTTGAAGCTATGGTCTAGTGGCTACAGAGATATTAGGATGAAGGTTGGACTTGATGATCCTGGTCCTTTCCAAACATAATGATTCTATGATTCTATGTTTTTTTCTAAACCCAGATCTGTCAGACAGGGGCATGCAACATGCTTACAGGCATTTTCCAGTTCATCACATTTGTCTCCCTTGAGAGAAAGGACTGAGCATGAATACTCATTCAGTACCCCTGGGAACATCTTCCTCTGCTCTGGGATGCAGTGCCTTCAAGATTTCTTTCCAATGTGACTATACAATCAGGATGCAAATGACTAAATGATTTTTTTATTTTTATAATGTGATGCATCTCTTCTTCATTGCTCCTGAGAGCTTCTATTTTCCAGTGGGACCAGGTCCTGCCTCTACCTCTTGGTTACATCAAGAACCAATTATTGGTGCTGGTGGGTGCAGGTAGCACCCCATGAAACACCTTGGCCACAACAATTGTGACCCTCTGCAAAGCTGGGCATGTGCCACAGTAATTAGCCTTTCCTCTTAGGCAGATTAACTAAGAAAGAATTCAGACCCTTCCACACGTCAGCTTCCACATTTTTCTCAAGGATTTTGCCCTAAAAATCTACAATATTTTTAAAGGGGAGTAGGTAAACATCTCCAATAATCTGGGGCAATAATTTAACCCCTGTGCATATTCAAGTCTGTCAAATTGCCTACAGGTAATGCAGGACAGATACTCTGGCCTCTCCACAGCTTCCAGTGCTGCTGACGCTGTCTTACTGTACAAGCAGTTGCTTTTGTTCCTTATGAACGAATTGCTAAACACTCTTGTTTCACATCTGCTGAGTTCTTGGTTCCAGAAAGCCACCACAGAAGAAGCACAGTGCTGTGCTCCTTGTCTTCTGTGCCTGCACAGGCAGCATGTTGGCGGTGTGGGTGCATGGTGGCCTCAGAGAAAGAGCCAAGCCAAGAAAGACTCAGGAAAGCTACACAAACCAATTTAGTTGAGGGGATCCACTTTTCAGCTTCATTTTTGGC
>JAVSBS010003959.1:0-22330 GCA_033124195.1 Coracias cyanogaster | reverse complement strand
GTAAAGTAATATTTATGATGATATATGCATAAGTTATATATATATATACACACATACCATACATAGGTACATATAGGACAGGTTGGTTATGCTTGAAAACAGTATTTTTAATATCCTTATACAAAAGAAGGTCATTCTTAAATATGTATCACTCTGGCTAAAGAAGAGAGTATAATCCTACTCTTTTTTTTTTCTTATCTTTTCTTTGCAATTCTACTACCCTTGGTACCTTATATATGCATCAATATACAATTTAAAATATGTAACACAACTTCTTACAAAATATAATTATTCTGTGTTAACATTTATCTGTACATTTTTACATTAATATTTACACAAAATCTTAGGAAATATTTAAAAAAGTTTTTTATGGAAATTCATGTCATATTTTTCCTTTTTTCTGCTTTGTTTTTGGTTTGAGAATTACCTTATATGATAAAGAATTTTTTTATATTTTATTGCTCCTAATTACATATAATTTGAAACAATATTCACCATTATTGAAGTTTAGTATTAAATAAGTCTATAAATGGCTTTTTAAAGGTTAAGAAGAGTTAAACTTAATGTTGTTATGTTTTTTAATCTACACATTGTATCTGCTTCATTGACTTCTCAGTGTGTCTGTTAATGAACTGCATGGTGTTCTAGCAGACCCTGAGGCAGAAGCTGGGAGTGGTAACAATCCTATGAATAAATGTTATTAAAATAATTACATGACATGCTATCCTGCCATGTTGTTGATCTGTTTGGGGATACAGTTAAGATGTTGTGCCAAGGGAACTGGGTGTCTCAGCAAACATTGTAGAAAATGAAATTTGAACTAGAGAGCTATTGTCAGAAAATTGATTTTATACCATTCATCCTAAAAATTTGATCTGCCATTTATATCAAAAAGAGAAAAAAAATCTGGATACTTGCATGTTTTATTACTTATTCATTTCAGTATCTTTCTATTGTTTGGAATACAAGATGTATTTTAAAAGAGTAAAATCTAAAGCATTAAGATGCTAAAAAGCCATTTTCTTATTATTGCTGTTATGAATGTGTGTCTGACAGGAAAAAGCTCTGTTCAGTGTGTGGTATGCTAGCTGGAGTTTTCTGTGATTTCACTGCCACTTTAGCTACAAGATGCATGCCTCGTACTAAATCTCATGCCTCATGTGACCCGCATCTCAGGACCCTCAACCTGGGCACAGGCAATGTGCCGTATGTGTGGAGTCTGATGACACTGGAGCACTGTGTGGTGTCTCTGGCCCTGTGCTGGAGATGGCAGGGGGTACAAATGCCCACTGGTCATGGATGTCACATGTGGCTTCCTCCTCATTGGAAAGCTCGCACTGGGAAAGCCTACTCAACTGCTATGGGACACGACTACAATCCACAGCTTCGTCAGAATGACCAAACACAGGTAGGTCTCTCAGTATGTTGTGAACATACTCAGACTCCACTGCATTCTTCAAGGGGCTCTTTATTTAGGCAAGTATTTCTGGTTTATTAAAAATGGATAGTAAAAGAGATGGGGATCTGGAGTGTTTAAATCTGTTTACTCGGCTATTAGCTTCCTTAGGGAAGTATGGGTAATCATCTTGCAGTTTTTCCTGTAAAACTTCAGTCTTAGGGAGGCCATTGTTGAACAGATGATACAGGGAATCACAGTAATCAGAAAAAAACTTCACTGGCTGTTTAGAATTAAATTTATATCATTTACTGGGATGGGATTTGGCTCTTTAGCTCTGCAAGGAATTTGTTTTTGTATCTCTATAGCCCAAGCAGAAAAATAACAATTTCTATGTTATAGGGTTATTTTTGTATTTGCTCGTGGGTAAGATAAATCATGATATATAAATGTTTATTGGTTTTGATTGATTCAGTCAGGAGATTGCAACCAGGGCACTGTTCAGTTATTTAAATGTAAGTGCTTAGTGCACCTTGAGATGTTATTGCTTCTGTAAGAACCAGAGAGATACAACATTGGATTTGTTTTACAAGGTGTATTTCCTTAAAAAAGGATATAGATATCCTTACAAAAGGAAATATATCTCTATAAAACAAGATGCAGGATGAATGCCAAAGCAGATTCCCCACAGTGCCTGAGATGTTCTCAAACACCTACATTTCAGACGGTGAAACACATTTCCTAATTTGTTTGTAAATTACTGTAATGTCATTGCTTATATTGGATCAGTCCCATTTCTAACGTTAAAGTGAAAAATCATGATTGGTGCATCCCTTTTTTTTTCCTTGGCCCTTTAAAACCTAGTAAGACATAATGCTGCGCATAGGTAGGCAGAGCATTGCCATTATTTTGTGTGCTGAAGTAGATTACTGCCAAATGTGAAGAATTCCTAGGGTCTTTTAGACACACAGTTTTTCACCCTTCATATATGGCCCAGTGATGTATCCTTTTCTGCTTAGCAACCTGCTTGGAAAGCTGTAAATTACCTACATTTATGTGTGCTTACAGTGCTGCTTTAAGAAGGACTAAACAGCATTGTTTTTATTAATTTGTTTTGATTACTGTTCCTAGTTGCCAAGAGCAGTATAAATTGTTGCAACTTTAGTAACTACAAGTGTGTGATCAAACTCATGCATTTCTTTTAACATATATAAAATTTGGCCACTGCATCTGGTTGTTATAACAACTTACATTTGAATCTAGTTTTATTTCTTGTGCATTTTCCCCAAGAGGCAAATCAGAGCTTGACTCTAAATGTTTATCACAGGCTTTAGGCAGGTTTTGTAGCTCTGTCAATAGATAAGTTTCTTATTTAATTCAATTCTGTTGATTATAGTATTCTGTATAAGTCATATCAGATAATTAAGAAAGTTTTTGTCTCCAAAAGAGAATGACTAATGATATACTTACATTTTTTTGGTAGAGTCATAGTTTCATACCAACTGAATTGAATCTTAATTTACAGTGTTTAAACGTATGCATTAGGTAATGCATACGTTTCAAGATTAATGTAGTACTTAACATGTGGCAGATTAGCTATGCTTCTGATATTTTAAGGAAATATCCAGGGCATGAGTTATTGAAAATCGCTTAGCAAAATTTTATTTAAAAAATGCTAAACTCATCTGTTTTTCAGGGTTTTTTCCAACCTGGATATGTTTCCAGCTGCTGAAATTTTTACATGGATCCCATACTGAAAAACTATTGTCACAGCACTGCAGCTCAGTTTACTGGCATTTAAGAAAAGAAGTTATGCAAACAGAAGTCCAAAGTAAAATGTAGAATAATATAGGTTCTGCAGTTACCAAAGTCTTGCCACTGACACCGTCATCAGGAAAAGGATGAAGTAAAACTTGTGGCCTGTCAATGTAGTTGAAAGATATCATTAGTAAATTATCTATCAGCTTGTATTATGAAAGATTTCAGTAACCTTTTCTTGGGCAATATCATTCTTTTGGTGTCATCTTCATTATTTGCAGCCTCAGATGACATTCACAGGCTACTCAGCCTCTCACTGCAGAAGTGCTGCCTTCCCCTCTCACCCCACTGCCCTCAGCTGCTGCTGAAAAATACTCCCCTAAATGCTGCTACTCTTTTTACACACTTTTCTTCTCTAAGAAAAGTGTGGCATCCTGCCTAAACGATAGCTAAGACATGAGGACCAGACTGCCACCACCAGGAAAAATGCGGCTCTGCTGAGTGCCAGTGGAAGACAAGCAGAATTTTACCTCTTTATAATGATGCATAATGGCATAGGACAAGACTTAAAAGGTGGAATAGAAAGGCACTTTTACCAGATTATCACCTTCTACATCCAACCACATTTTTGGACCTTCTTGAATCCTTTTTTAGGGCCCTAAGGGCACTGTCAGCCCTGCTTGGCTCTCCCCATCCAACTCAGAGCTCCTCCCACCCTGCCCATGGCCCAGGACCCCATTTCGTACCCTTCAGGACCATTTGCTCCAGCCCCAGCAACACCACAGCAGGACCAGCCTCTAGCTTCTCACAGCTCATCCCTGTTTGATGATGGGCTACAGCAAGCTGGGCCCACCCTCAGGCCTACATCCTGACCTGGCTCCCCAAGCCAGGGGGCTGTCCCAGTGGCCCCCTACTGCCCTGCTCCTGGCTGGGGTGCTGGGACATGCCCTGGCTGCCCCTGTGGGGAGGCTCCAGGCCATGGGCAGCTGCTGGCCTTCACAACACAAAGACAGCCTTCCCCTTCTTCCCCAAGTCAACAAACCTGATCTGTTATTGCAGTTAGACCTGTAAATCAAACTGCCGAACTCCAAGTGAAAGGCCCTTATTTCGTTCACAAAGCTGAGTATGCAGAATTTTTAAAAAGCTGAATTTCTTGTGTACTCATTGTCATGTGCACTTTTGTTACAGAATCAGAGAAATATTAGGATTTCTGTCAAATTCCCATCTTACTAGGTGAACATGTCAGCTGTGCAGCAGCCCAGCTAGAGCTTGTGTAGAGGCTCAAAAGTGGCAGCTGAGGAAAAGGAGTCTGGCTCCTTGCATGTAGTTCTCCTGTCTGCAGATGGGTTCCCTTCCACCCTGAGGAGGGGCTGGTGACGAAAATAACCTCTCCTCAAGAACCATCCTCAAAAACGCATATGTCCTTCTTCCCCAAGGACTACCCTGACACAAAAGAAAATATTGCTAGGAGCAAGGGCAGGACCGTGGCATGCAGCACTGGAGGATATCTCATAATAGGAAATTCTCCAGTGTGAGTGAGTTATTGGGAACAGGAAGAACTTATTTGACAAGGCAAATAAAAGGCAGAAAAATAGATGAAAACATTATAGAACCCATAAGCTGACTTTTCACTATAAAGGAACTTTTTTCCTTTACTGCGTATGTGAGACTTCATCAGCATAAATTTCAGAAAATAGTCACATTAGCCTTTGATGCAGTCTTATGGACTGTGTCCTTTTTTGTCTTTTTTTTTTCTGTTTTATCTCTCTTTATTTTACGATGATACAATAAAATAGAGACATGCATGGGAAACCTACTTGTGAGTAGCCTGGATATGGACATCTGCATTCCACATGCTCACCTAGTAAAGCTAAGTATAGCACAAAGCTACTACTTGGGGTTTATTCGACATTTTTTTATCTATTGCTGATAAGCTGTCCTTGTCTCCCTCCTTGATTAGGCTTCTTGAACAACATGAAGTAAAAATGGCTTCTGTGACTAATGCAGAATGAAAAAAAAATGAAAGCATCAGAAAGCATGCTATAGCCTTTGCTTGCATTAGTCTGCATTTACATAAATTACATTGTCTCCTGTCATACTTTTATTAAGTTTATGATGCCTTTTAAACAATAATTTAATCTTAATGCAATGCTCCCAAGTTTTAATTTAAAGAAGCCATCTCCTGATCTTCTCATGTTTAAAGCTGATGGTGAGATAACTGTCTTTATAAATGAATTACCATTGGACCGTGACCAATGCTATCTGAACTGAATCCATTAATTCATGGTTCATCTTTAAAAGCAAGTCTGTCATTAACCTTTTTGTCCTCCATCCCTTCTCCTAAATAATATGCTACATTCTTTATCAAACATGAAGTGAAATAACTTGTACATTTGTGGTCAAGCTTCTGAAAAATTTTTGACTAAAACTTTTCATTGTGGAAAGTTTAACAAAACTTGACACTTTCACTGAGAGGTTCAACTAAATTTTGATCAACATTGCTATCCTAAACGTGGAAATTTCTTACTTAAGTGGGAGACAAAAGGACAGATTTCAGAACAGCACTTGACCAAGGAGATGGCAGAACTTTCCCCTTAAAAGCATGGGTCACAGTCCTTCTGAGTACTTCCAGAAACATGAACTTAATTCCCTTTGGTGTATCTCTTTCTATCTTCCTGTTCACCACATGCCCCGTTCCCTGCTGCTCCTTTACTCTTCCAGCCCATCTTTGTGATTATTACCTGTCTCATCAATAGATTGTGAGTAGGGTGGGAATGGCAGAGAGTAATAAAAGGAAAATTAAATGGCCTTGGATGAAATGTATTCTGGAAAAAAAACAAACCAACCAACAAAAAGCAGGACAGAGAAGGAAAGAGGCATGTAAAAAGAGGAAAAATTAGAAAAATTTTTGGGAAAGAAAGTGAGGTTTTAGGAGTGACATAAAATAAAAGAGTTTTATAAAACAGCTGGAATAAAGAAATACAAATGGATGTTGTAATTTCCATGTCAGCAAATTTGTAAGTCCTATCTGTACCATAAGAAATTATTTCAGAGAAGTATTCATGCTTGTATATTATTAGATCAATAACAATTAGATCATTTTATGTAAGCATTTTATACATGTAAGCAATTATAAGTGTTGTTAACATTCAGATGACTTGGTAACAGTTGCATAATCATTTCTTGTTATGAATACTTCAGTGTTTGACGTTCCATAGAAACTCCATTCAAATCCTCTGTATGAACTCACTTGCTGATAGAGTACCAATGTAAACAGTGTAATGATCTGTGCTTCATGGTCAACCTGGGTGAAATCTTGGCCCCTCACAAAATTAATAGGGCTGTACATGAGTTGGCAAGAGGCTGGCTGTGCTCTCTCTAGCAGCAGCCAATCTAGTTCTGTAATAAAAATCAGGATAACTATGTTAAGTATAATAGTGCTGTGTCTGAAATCAGTGTGTTGAGAGGTCAACCTATTTAGTACATGCATAGCACTGTGTTAATACAGTAATTCTGCCCTAAACACAAGATAACATTTATAAATGACTCCCTACAAATAGAAAGATGTATTAGCTGAGGTGAGAATTAACACAAGCATTTCCTCTGTTGTCCATGCCCTTAGATTTGTTGGTGTTTGCTAAGGTTTTATCATTATCAGCAATGTCCCTCTATTGCAGTGAATTGTCTGCAAAATTCTCAAGAGCAAATCCCAAGAAAAATGTATCTTGTGAAGGCAGTGGCATATATTTAAGTATGTATTCATCTGATGTTTCTTGGAAATTTCTCAGCCTTTTTTTTTTTTCCCTTCAGGAGACATTAAGATCTTTTCCTTCTTAATGTGGTATTTGTCTGGTGTCTCTAAAGGACTTTACTAATGCAGTAGACTCCTATGTTGTTGGGATACTCCAATTGCATTAAAGCAGTTGCCTTTCATAAAAGAAAGTACCTTACACAGCAGGTTGCAAACTCTTGGGACTTGCTGATACAGGAGGCTGTGGAAGGAGCTGTAGCAGCAGGGTCAGAAAGGACTTAGGCACACTCATAAGCAGGAGCTTCACACTAACACGTGTGGAAACTAAGTCTTGGTAAGGATGTGCTAGCTAACATCCCAAACTCCATGTTGTCCAGGATCCTGTTGTCTCCTGAATTCACCTCTTCTCCCATCGTCAGAGAGAGCATATGCATGGATTGGCAATTGGTCTGCCTTAGGACATTGCTTCTGTCCGTATTTCTGCTATCATTGCAGAGCTGCAGAACCTAAAACAAACAAAAAAAACCATAAAAAACCAAACCAGAAAAAAACCCGAACTTGTCTATTAGCTCTCTTATCAGCCTTTGTTAAGTTTGTGTATCATGAGTCTTATATACAAGTCCCTCTTTCTTTACCAAGTTCAGCAATATTTGGTCTCTCATTTGAAGTATCAAAATCTGAATCCCAAAATACACTGCACTTTTATGCTGTCTTATCTGAGTTGTAATTTAAATTTACATTACAGTCCTTAAATGTTTCTTCTTATTGTGGTTCTTTAAAATAAATCATTGCTGTTGTACCACAGGGCCTCTGCTGTGATAACTAATTTGAGAACAGGTCTACTATTTATTTTTTTGCTTTAGAGAAGCTGAATAACCATAAGATTATCATTAATAGAGGACATTTTACCACTGAAGACTGAAGGTATCTTTTATTCTTATTGAGGAAGACAATTCAGTGATTTTGTTTCTTTTGTGAAAAATCTGATTTTTCTTTTTTTCCAAATGAAAAATATGTTCCAGATATTACAGATTTTAAATGTAGGACTGACAGTTCTTCCTATTATGAACTGTATAGTACTCTCAACAGCTGTGAGATCAAACTCAGAAGACTTTCTATACTTTTATCCACATATAATAGAAAGCATATCTGTACCTTTATCCTTCTTCTGTATGTTCATATTTGCCTAAAGAAAAGAACCTTTGATTGTTAGCTTTTGTTTTAATGTCAGCAACCATCTTTTAATTTAATAGTTTTGCTAATCTCTCTCTAAGCATTGGTCCACAGTAGATAATGGAGCTACCATGGTTTTTGTTTTCTTCTTTTAAAAAATTGCCTTTTTGAAGTTACATATTTTCCTAGCAATTTAAATGGAACTGTAAATATATGATGCATCACATTGTTGAACAGTTAGTTTACTCCATAATTATATCTTCAGAAGATAAATAATAATAATAAGATATTAACTTTAAAATATTAAGTGTTAACTATTGCTTCTTACCCTAAGGATAATTAGAGTATATATTTGTGCTCTTACCTGTGCATTTAGCAAAATAATTTACAAATTTGTTTTCAAGTGTTGCATTTACTGTGAGCAACAAATACTGTATGCATTTTTATGAACATTGTTATGAATTACATTTTTGACAGGTATGACATAAGAAAGTGTGATGTGAAATTATTGGTAAATATAAATTCAACATTATTGCCATGCATAACCATATTGGTGACATCATTTAAAGTAATATACTTTTCCAGACACAGAACCAAAACATTCTTTCTAATCCATCTTACCAGGTTTCCATAGGGATTTTATGATCATTTGAAATAATGTTTTTCTAACTATAAGTAAGACAAAACTAGTAATTCTTAATGAACTACTCTTGTTAGAATGGGAATATCATCCTACAACTCAGTTTTATACAACTGAATCTCTGCATATAACTTACTTCAGAACAAGTATCAATGTAAGATATTATTCAAGAATAGCTGCTATGCATTAATAACTGTATGGATTCATTAATCTGATTTTTATTAATAAAAAACCAAAATGAGTATATTGGATGGCAGGAACTACTAAGAAACTTGTTTTTATGACAAAATTAGTCCAAGTTTCCAGCAGGACCAAAAAAGTTTAAAAACTTACTTACTACTCTGTTGGCAATGTCAAAGCATTTCTGAAAGTGCAACAATTAAACCGGTCCAAGTCTTCATGTAGATAAGACCTTTCCTTATTAGGAAATATTAATATAATACAACACAATATTTTTGCAGGGTAGACATAAAATAAAGAAATAAATCATCATAATTGTCTTTGAAAAAAGCACAACTGCCTTTCTAAGCCTGCAGTCCTAACATAGAGAAATTGTACTCCACAACTAAAAGAAACAACATGTGGTCTAAGAGATAAGAGACTACTCATACTGATTACTCTGATAAAACCATACAAATCAAATCAGGCTCATCAAGTTCTCTCGACTTGAAAAGAGAAAAAAGACTATTATCTTTATAGTTTAAATATACAAGTCAGGGTAAAAAGGTTTATCAGTAATATGTAAACGTTTAAACAATGGGAAATGAATAGATGAGAATGAAAAACAATCTAAAAAAAACCCCAAAATATTTGTTAATATGGGACAAAGAGAGCTATTCCCTTAACAGAAAGCAATCTGTTGGGCACAGGACTGCAACATCTTAGGCATTCGCAGCAAGGACTGCAGTAATTCTTAAACGGGATCCTCAAGTCTTTCTCTTGGAGTTATAGAGTGAGGTATGAGGTATAGTATAAAGAAGTAAAATCACTTCCAGTTTTTTGGTAGTGGGTCAGTCTTCTGCAGTGACCAATAGAAATTCCTGAACAACCTAAAGATAAGAATTCAGTTACCAGAGTAGAGTTCACATTGTTGTGTGACGACCATATCTTACCTGCTAAGAAAAAGATTGGTCTTTATGAGTTTAAACAAAATGATGCTTTCATCTTCCACTGCAAAAAAAAAAAAAAAAATCTAAGGAAACTTATGCTGTCCTGGCACCATCCTTTCAAATGTCTTTTATTTCACTGGCAGCCATGGCCTCCAGTCTTATTTTTTTTACATTTAGGGGTATAATTTGTAACAAAGAAATGTGATTTGAAACATACAATTTCAGAGCAGTTCTACCTTCTCTATTACACAGAAGACTGGACTAGGATGAAGCTGATATTGCCTTTCAGTCTTTTTATTCTTTGAATCTCTGGGAATTCTTATCAGTCACTTGTAAAGTATGCCAGAAATTAGTACAGCCTCCTAACATAAGGGACATTCACACAAAAAGACTTAGCAAACTAACATTGTGTGGTTGCTAAACCATTCTAAGAAATCATTCATGGAAATCAGTCTCAAATTCTTTCATATTGTGGACAATTTATCATCTACTCATGGCTGCTTGCCTTTTGGGCCTCCTTCTTCCAGATTTTATTTGAAGAAAATATGGTGCTTTATTATAATACTAACAGTGGCATTAGGAACTTGTAGTAGGAACTGATTTAATGTAAGTCATTCAGATGGCTGAACTACTTGCTTGTAGTTACGTGCCTTTTTTGAATAAAGAAGCAGTAGAGTTATTGGCATTATCTTTATTTTTATTGATCATGGCCTACCCTTATCTTATTTTTCCATGTTATTTTTTGAACATCCCTTTTCCCTTCCTGCATTTGTGATCTTTTTAATTTTGCTGTTAATTTTAAGTTTGAACACAGGTACCTCATTATAAAGGACATAGTGAAAATAGATAGAAGGCAAAGATGACAATCCAGATAAATTTTTCTAGTTATTCAGCCAGTTTAATTACATAAAATCTTCTTGAAAGCTTAAATAAGGAACAGAATTTGACTTCAGTATTTATCAGAAGCATCACTGATTGGATAGTGTCAGTGTTTGAATGGTCTTTTGAACATGTGACAGTGTGTTGCATACTGATGGCTGAAAATTACAGAATTATTAATTACATGGTGTGAGTCAGGCCCTCAGTTTCCAGCAGAAGTATTCCCTCCTGAGTGCAAAATAAAAGAGAAAGTTTTTGAAAGATTTTAACAATGTTATTGACATACAGATTGAAGTTAATACATTATTTTATTTCAGATACTGAAATGTTATCTCAATATTTGCTTTGGTCCTTAGAAAATAATAATGTTGAATTTTTAATGACTAGGCACTGACAAAACGTAGGCTAAATATTTTTTAATCTTTTAGTATCACGAGGTACTATATAAGCAAGATGCACTTATATTTTACGTTGACAATGCATAAATCCTGCAAAAAGCAGGAATTATTTGAATTAGCCAACAGGATCATTACCTGAACCCAGAATCATAAAAGATAGCTTTATTGAAGGCCTGATAGCTATCAGATTCCATGCATCTTTCAGCATTTTTTGCTAGCATTACTTTTGCCCTCATGTTTTCATGTGAGACTTTAAATTTCAAGTGGTATTGCATGGACAAAATGATTGTATAATAACAGATTTGTTTGGTTGGGTGACTTTCTTCTCCATATTTTTATAATGTGTTACAGATGGGCCAAGAAATTAACTATAATGACCAAACCCACTAAAACGTAGCTACCACATTATTCCTGCTATAAGTCGCAGCGTATCACGTCTGACACTCAATTTTCTTGTAAAACCCAGGAAACACAGTGTATTCCATCTAATTCTTTCTCTTGCACCATAAGCTTTTATCCTTTATAACACAAGTGGTAACCGGGAGTAATCTGTAACTCACAGTTTTAAGAATAACTGGTTTTGGCAGCTGCACATACGTTAACTCTTTCCTGCTTTTGCATGGTCTTTTGGGTGACAAACAAAAGCCAGACAGATCCCAAGATTTTCTACAGCTTTCCATCAAACCCTCATCTACAGCGATATCCTCTGAGAAAGCATGTGCATGTCTAAGATTGGCTATTACCATGCAAACAATATCAGCCTTTATATGCCAACCTACACATTTCTGATATATTGAGATCCCTGCCACTAATCTTATCGCAAATCTTATTTTCACTTATAGTTAATTAGACAGACCTCATTCCCTTAGAGTTCAGATCATATGCTAGCACAAAAAAGGGAAATGGTTCTGACTTCGTAATTATTTGTCACTGAGCTGAATTCTGCTCAATTAACACCTAGCAATATAAGTGAAACTAGAGTCAGTGTTCACCAGAAGTACATATTTCAATGAAGTTGTTCCTTCTCTATATGGGAAATTCTGTGATACATATATGATCCTTATATCACTACACTTATTCCTGCTTTGTTGTGCTTTTTAGGTTTCTTTTCAATAAAATAGAAAATACATTGATTGAAATTATTTTCCAAGTAATGGCTACATCATAACCTTAATGTGTTGCTGACATTTTATTCCATATAAGCAAAATAGCAGTCATCTTTAGTGAAGAAACAGCGGTAACCAAAACCACTTTTTCTCATTCCTCAAAAATGCTGCAAAGATATCCTTCTTATAACTATCATCATTAGTAATAAAAGTCAGCTAGATATATAAATATCCTACACTTTATCTACGGTAATTAAAATTTTATAAAATTGCTCGCTTTGTCTTTCTCGATTGATTACCTGTAACTTTAAGCCACTCCAGTACTTTCATTAAGTACACCGCTTCTCATATAGAATATTTCGTAAATGTTTTCATCATATTGTATTATACAAAAGCCTTGGAAACAGCTGAATTTAACAGCTATTACACCCACATGTTGTTTAACCTAAGCCAAGATCCTTCAGGCACAGCTTAACTATCGCTTCTGCTTTTACAGAAGCAGAAGGTAAAGGAATCTGTGTGACTATCTCACTGTGAGCTCTGCCAGAGGTAGAACTCCTCAGAACTTTTCAACAACTTGCACTGTGGGTATCAGAAATCATGTCTCTGCATGTTTATGACTGCAGGTTTTTGGAGCAGACTGTTATTCACAGAATACTATCTAGGACTGGTAAATGTGTATTTTTATACAACACAGAAAAAATGCAACCTTAGTTATTAAAATCTCTGCAGGTTTGATATTTTTAAAAGTTCTTCTAAATATCATTTTATATACTATTTTTTCCTATATTATCTAAATTCTATTGCGTTGTTCTGTTGGGGTTTTTTTTGAGAAAGGAAAACTTGCTTAGAGTCTGGTTGGAGAAAACTGGATGATTGCATGAGAAAGACATTTTCTAACTGACAGTGTAGGATATTTCTCTTTTTCACACCTGCAGTCTTCTCACACAGAAACTGGCGTTCATGAATCACATCAATGTTTATTATTTTAAAAAATCCTGACATGAATTCATTCTTCTGAAAACTGTGTCACTTATTATGCATTTCACATGGCTGAAGTCAAGTAATCACAAACAGCATCCAATTGTCCTTACTTTGAGAGGCAAAATCTTGTAGTATTTTAGCTTGAAACCCATTCAAATAAGCTCTAAAGCTGTGAAAAGTCTTCCTCCTTTCTCACAACTCATCTGTGTTACATATTTTCAAAAGTTTTTATATTTTTTGCCAGTGGTATAGCAATACCAAATTTTGGTATTTTGATAGAATAGTGGAGCCTAGTGAGCTGTCAGTATGACACCTTTCATGAACACAACTATAAATACACTTTTAAAAAATTGGCCATAAATCATTTTTTGTCATTGGAGAACATAAAGGGAAATTATAGTTTTTCCACTGGCAAAAGTAAGGAAAAAAAAATCATGGCTCTAAAGTCACCTCTACTCTTATTTTCTATTCTAATCTAGTATGCTTTTCATTTTGCAGCTGAGTGATTGATTCAGTTAGGCATTAGTTTTTTTGGCTGGCTTGATATCAAAGACTTAAGCATTTGCAGCCCAAGAGTGAATTCCTTGTCTGAGCAATCAAGGGTTGTACAGGGGACTGCAATGCTTGTGAGGAGGGAGGGCAGCAAAACCACGAGTAACAAGCAAAACTTAGACACAAAAAAATTGCTTCTACATGGCACAAGCTACAATGATCTTTTTAATAGCTCTTTTTCTTTTCTCTTGACCTCAACTGACTTTGATATGAAGGAAGACTACCCTAATACAGCCTTGCATCCTAACAGCCTTCCTCTGCACAGATGGGATGCTGTTTGTTCCACTGAAGTAAAACCTTTCTATTGGGTGGGAAAAGAGCAGTAGTGATTGTAGAACTTGGCCTTTAATACCGATACACCAAGTTCTGCAATCACAAGCACTTATTAGCACTGAAGCATTAATCTTAAAAATGAATAATGGTTTTGCTACCAGATCTCTTAATTACGTCAAATGCTTGGACCCAAAGATAAGCTTCCCTGTCCTTGCACAGGCAGTGGAAGAAGGGACAGGTGTCCTGGGAAGAGTATAGGGACACTGCCTGGTTGTGTAGGGATTAAGTCAGGAAGGCCAGGACATGGCTGGAGCTTAACTTGGCAAGGGATGCGAAGAGTAACAAGAATGGCTCCTACAGGTATGTCAGCCAGAACAAGAATGTCAAGGAAAGTGTACCCACCCTGATGAGCAAGGCTGGCAAGCTGGTAACAACAGATGAGGAGAAGGCTGAAGTACTCAACAACTATTTTGCCTCAGGCTTCACTGGCAATCTCTCTCCTCCCACCTCCCAAGATGATGGACCATAAGATGGGCACCAGAAGAGCAAAGTCCCTCCCACAGTAAGAGAAGATCAGGTTCACGACCACCTGAGGAATGTGAACTATACATCTATGGGACCTGACGAGATGCATCCCAGAATCCTGAGGGAATTGGCTGATGTAGCTTCCAAGCCACTCTCCATATTTGAAAAGTCATGGCAGTCAGGTGAAGCCCCTGGTGACTGGAAAAGGGGAAATACTGCACTCATTTTTACAAAGGGTAGAAAGGAGGACTCTGGGAGCTACTGACCTGTCAGCTTCACTTCTGTGCCTGGGAAGATCAGGGAACAGATCCTCCTAGAAGGTATGCTAAGGCACATGGAGGACCAGGGAGGTGATTCAAGATAGCCAGCACGGCTTCACCAAGGGCAAGTCTTGCCTGACCAACAAAGTGGCCTTCTATGATGGAGTGACACCCGTAGACAAGGTAAGAGGTATGGATGTTGCCTATCCAGATTTCCGTAGTCTTTGGCACAGTCCCCCACAACATCCTTCTCTCTGAATTGGAGAAATATGGATGGACTGTTCAGTAGATAAGGAATAGGCTGGATGGTCACTTCCAGAGGGTAGTGGTCAACGGCTCGGTGTTCGGATGGAGATCAGTGACAAGTGGTGCCCCTCAGGGGTCCATATGGATATCAGTGCTCTTTAATATCTTTATCAATGACATAGACAATGGGATTGATTGCACCCTCAGCAAGTCTGCTGACGACACCAAGCTGAGTGGTGCAGTTGACATGTCAGAGGGAAGGGATGCCATCTAGATGGACCTGAACAAGTTTGATAATTGGGCCCATGTGAACCTCATGAGGTTCAACAAGGCCAATAGCAAGGTCCTGCCCCTAGACTGGGGCAGTCCTTGGTATCAACATAGGTTGGGGAATGAAGGGATTGAAAGAAGCCCTGTGGAGAAGGACTTAGGGTAGGCAATGTGCGCTCACAGCCCAGAATGCCAACCATATCCTGGGCTGCATCAAAAGAAGTGTGGTCCGTAGGTTGAGGGAGACGATTCTGCCTGTCTACTCTGCTCTGGTGAGACCTCACTTGGAGTACTGAATCTAGCTCTGGAGTCCTCAGCACAACAAAGACATGAACCTGTTGGAGCAGGTCCAGACAAGAACTATAAAGATTCTCAGAGAGTTGGGGTTGTTTAGCCTGGAGAAGAGAAGGCTCCAGGGAGACCTTATTGTGTCCTTTCAATACTTAAAAGTGGCCTGTAACAAAGATGGAGACAGTCTTTTTAGTGGAATCTGTTGTGACAGGAGAAGGGTAATAGTTTTAAACTAAAAGAAGGTAGATTTAGAATAGATATAAGGAAGAAATTTTTTACAATTAGGGTAGTGAAACACTGGTTACAGTGTTGCCCAGAGAGGTGGTAGATGCCCCATCCCTGGAAACATTCAAGGTCAGGTTGGACAGGGCTCTGAAAAACCTGATCTAGTTAAAGATATTCCTGCTCACAGCAGGGTGGTTGGACTAGATGACCTTTAAAGTCCCTTCCAACCCAAACCATTTTATGATTCTATGACAATATCTGGATAATGCTCCGTTCCAACATTTGTTCCCACAACTAAGTTTTCAGAAGAGTTAAACAGCTGTATAGGCTGGATAAGAAAGACAGTATCTCTAACATGTCCTAAACCTGAATTATGAGAGATCAAGGATCTTTTTTTGTGCTAAGGCACTCTTGAACAATTTAATGTAAAATACGGGCAGACATTATTTATCTAAGTCCCTTTTTTATTAACGGAGTCTAAATCACAGGAAAGAAAGCCTGGAAGGAATGCACAGCCTAGAGCGTATGACAAGGAAATTAAAATTTATGATTTTCATGTGTCGCAGAGACATCAAAAATTGTACAGAATGGAGAAACAACTGGTTGTTTATAAAGGTCTGGAATGAATTCAGAGATGAAATGCCAAATCTTAGAGTTTAGAATACACTTAGAATAAAAAATACCAGAATAGGTTTGAAAAAAGAAGTAGTTTTTGGGGAACAAAGATACATAACCGTATGTTAGTGACATTAATCAGTGTATGTCTGGAATAACTATTTTATTTTCTGTAAAAATGTAGCAAACATAACTCTCCAGAGAGTCTTGTGTATTTCAACCACCCTTCCTCCAATGACCATTAGTTAGTGCAAAGATCCCTTTGAATTCAGTAAGCTCTAAGTAGGACCTTTCCTGTCTGCTAAACCTTTTCTCTAGTACACAAATTCTAACATGACTCCTAGTACGATTTACTCAAAAATTGTATTTGCTCTCTGGCAGCATAATAGCTGTAGTACTAAGGTGAAGGAAAAGAGGTGTGTCAGTAGCTGACCAAGGGTAGACAGTCCAGGGCACATATAACCCTTTCAACTGCATGATCAACGTTATCCAGAACATGTAAAGACAGTCTTGAAGGTAAACAATACCAGTATAAAAAAATAGAGGATTTGGTGGAGAGTCACATGAAAGACAGGTATTAGTTAAAAGATAGTAGAAAGAATTTGAGAAAATTTGGCAAGCTCAAAAATGCAGATGAAAGAAAAGCGTTGTCAAAAGCTCACCTCTCCATTGTGTGTACCTGTATGTGTACGTTTATATGATAGGTGGATTTCTGTTTTAAAAGAACAGTAATAGAATTTGGAATGCATGGTTTCAGTATTAATTATAATTAAAATTACTTTAAAACATTTTCATTAAATCTATCTTTAAAAATGTAGATTAAAAAAAACTGTAGTACTTCTGTTTGTTTGGCATTCATATAAGTAATTTATTGCTGATAGGTTTGCACCCAGAATACTTAAAACGGTTAATTTCTTCTGAATGAAACACCTAGATTTGTTACACAGAATGCATACATATTATATATTCATATCATTCATTCCTTTAGGATTACAGAAAGCCACAACCATTAAAAAAATAATTTAGAATCATGTCTCAGAAGGCAGAGCAAGCATGAATACTGTTGCATCCCTTCGTGCAGTGTAGGTTGCTGGCTCCAGTAGATGACAGACAAACTCTACAAACAACTACATGGGAAAATAAAAGATATGCATAGAGGCAGAGTATTCTCACAGGCATCGGTAGAGAACTTCCATTTCTTCTGCGGCATTTCCAGGTAAGGGCTAAGCAGCAGCTGGACCTATACTGCAATGTCGAGCACAAGTACCCCATTTATTTTCTGTGTAGTTGATAAGACACTTCATGATTTGCAGTAAAAGGTAATGTGTCATCTGTACACATGGCAGCAAAATTATAACTCCCACAGCTGAGGAAACTGCATCAAGGTTTTCCTACTGATATGGAGAGTCAGTAAAGGTGAAAGCTGGTATTTTCACCTTACAGTTGAAAAAACGTTGTGACTTACAGAGAGTGACATAAGTCTTTCCTTTGAGGAAACCTGATATCTGACATGAACTTTTGAAAAAGCAACATCCAGACAAAGCACAACTAACTTTTATTTTTATTTTTCTCCTTCCTAATAAATTCATAAATTTAGTGTTACAGAAACACATTCCATGACTGATTTAATGTCTTTAAGCCATTTTTCTTCCTCTGAATTCTATGTGCCTTCTTTGAAGAGATATATTTCAGAGATGGGAAAACCGTAGGCATGACTGTATAATTCAGATGCAGGACCAACTGAGCATGAGACTAGAAATGAATCTCTTAAATAGAATTAACTTTATTTGTTCTCATAGCTCTCACATTGCACACACACACACAAATATATATGTATATAGAATGGCAAGAGGATGTTTACTATATGCCTGAGGGTATATACCTGTCTGAGGGCATCAGTGCAGAAGGATTACTGTCTCCTGAAGATATTGACAAAGAAAGATCATACGAAATAATACGATAAACCTTTCATATTTCCAATTAATTTACCTCAACATCAGTATGATGTCTCCTTCCAGTATTTCCTTCCCTGGAGACTTTCAAAACAAATCTGAATGTGTTCCTGTGTGGCCTGCCATAGGTGAACCTGCTTTGGAAGGGGAGTTGGACTAGATGATTTCCAGAGTTCCCTTCTAACCCCCTACCATTCTGTGATTCTGTGGTTCTGTGATTTTACCTTACATAATATACCCAGCAATTTTAATACATTTTCAGTTTCACTACATATCAGTGGCAATGTTACCAAACATATTGGCTGAAGTCAAGCCCCAGAATTTACAACTAATATATCAGATGTGATTTCAGCTTGTGTCTGTGTTTTAGAGTATGGGAAACTACAGAACTTCTGCAGAGCAGCAGGTGACTAGACTTCAGTGATAGCTAGAAAATAAGCTTGATAGAATTACCCTAGCCTGATCATAGTCTCACATCAACACATGAGCCGCATGAAACTTGGACATAAGGAGTGGAAAAAATAATAGGACACTGGAAAATAAAGGGCAAACTTTGAAGAAGGGAAGACTATATGAACACAATCAACTTTAACAATGAATTAATAGGGATGGAAATTGCATAGAATAATATTTTATATGTATCTGTCAAATGATCTGGGGCAGTATTTATCAGAAAGGAGATGCAACAAGCTTAGAAGGAGATAATGCTGTCTCCTCCACTTGCAATAGGGTCAGATTATAGATCACTTGATCTGCATTATAATCTACAGCATGTCTGGTATCCCTGTTCCACTGTGTATATGCCCATTTCACCCTGCTCCACATGGTAACAAGTCTAGCAAAACAGTCTGCTTTATGATATTGAGTAGCAGATTGATCAATAGCTGAATAGAAACTCCCATATTTTAGCACCTATGCTAACATATATACATTTGCAAAAAACAGAGGAAAGCCACTGCTTCTAAATAGCTTTGTAAAGCCTCAGAAGATAGTTCAGTTTGCACAGAGCATCTAAAAGCTTACAGAAAGAGATGTGAAAGTAATAGTGCCGGTTATCCTGCTGTCGGATGAAAAAAAGATGCATATTAATTACTCCTTTTCCTTCTGGTATGATATTTTATTACAGAAAATAGTGCACATTCCCACACAATTTCCAGGAGAGGCTACACAACCCACTTCCCCACCTGCACTTATGGCTGCAACTAGCTTTAAAACTCTAATGTACTCTGACACTTCTGAGTACCCTGGGAGACCATAGCTGGCTTCCTCCAGTAATCCAACCTGTTAGCAGGTGCTGCAAATCTAGAGGCAGATGTTAATTGATTCACACTGACAGCTTTGGCAGGTTCAGCTCGTTAGCCTACCCTGAATGTAACTGCAGAAGAGAATATTTTCCTGCGCAGAGGAATGGAGGGTTAAGTAGTCCTGGTGTGCTAATAAGACTCTGCCTTAGGAGGCAGATAAACTTGTACCTGCTGCCTGTTTGCAACTTTGGCTTGTAGCATAACTGAAGAAAAACCAAACTACGAGGAGTATGCAGGTATGGGGGATGTTAAGCCCTAGGTGACTTTGAGATTATCCTTTCATGTACAAAGAACTAGATTTTTAGCTATGATTGCTAATCCTAGGTTTGGTTTATCTCTTAGAGTGAAAGTTTCCTGAATTAGAGCTATACTTTACTGCCAGATGTAGTGATTAATAGTGACTCTCTCCTTTAGGAGTCACAGTGAAGAGATTTTCAGAACAGGTGTTTACTTTCAGTTTGATGGAATTAAGTCTCTGGCTATTGATTTTCCATAGCCAGTATCATAATAAAGTAAATAGTGGAAAAAGAGGTAAAGAATCTCATCCTATGAGGTGCCAAACACCTTAATTGTCACTGAAAAGGTGGTGTTATGGGATCCTAGTTAGGAAATTAAACTGTATTGTTTTTCTGGTGCGGCAGCAAAGAAGATAGCTAGATCTTCTCTAGGCCTTTATATAAAAGTGCAAATAACAGTAGGCTTCTTTTTCATGTCATTCCTAAAATGCCTGTGATATGCAAAGACTTGTTTTATCCTGGACCAAATGTGATTTGAAACTCTTTTTCTATTAAATGACTGAGGAATAAACATCTAGGTCTTACATCTCTGTGTTTTGTTTCGCAAAACAGTGTTCTCACAAAGCTGAGAGGATTATTTTTTTTCTTTAAATTTATATTGTACAATTTCCAAGTTTATAAATTAATATTTCCCCAAGACACAAAGAACTTTCTGTGTTTAGATCTAAGGAAAAAAAAAACCAACCTATAAATCGGTAAGACTCTATTCCTCTGAGTGAAGACACTCACAAATGGAGTCCTCTCCACTAGTGAAGATGCAGCTATAGAATGTTCTGAACATGAAATTACTATGGAAAAGAAGTTATTTGTATGAAATAGCTCAAAATCCATAGTTGCATTTTAAAGTCTTAAAATAGTGAGAAAGTAGGTTGATTGATTCATTTTGAGGGTAATTATGGAGGAAACCTGATTTTATTCATGTTATAAAAATGTTACAGAAAATAGGAACACTCTGAAATTCTGACTGAAAACTCAATAACAATGGAAGTCTAAGGCAAAGTATTCTCTTTTCCATCTCAGTTATCGGCACTGCATATTGGTCTTGTACTTCCTTTTCTCTCTCCAGCTCTAAAAAAGTCCACAGTGTCAGCTAATTTAGTGCATTTTTTTCTATTTACTTCAGACCCCAAACTTTATGCTCATTTTCTGGGTTCCTAAATGATGATCAGCTAAATCTCTACCCATTCCCTCTAAATGCATAGCAACAAATGTGTTTTTTTCAGTCTTTGTGGCTGAGGGAGGGGAGTAGGAAGAGATGCTAGACTGTTTAAGTGATTTTGTATTATTGTTCAACAGAGATAAATTTTTAATCCACTGCAGAGAGGAAAAGGAGCGTTTGTGTGATAGAGAAGATACTGGCACAGTGAGAAAGTGAGATAACTGTTGGAAAAGCTGCCTGAAGGGCCTTTTGTGCTTCCAAGACACTCAGAACTGAAGAAGTATTTGAAGTGTGCCCCTTAATTAATGCAACAGCGTGTGATAATTTAGCCTCTGAGAAGCCTGAGTTTTAAACTTCCTTTTTTTTTTTTTTAATTTGACAATTGAACCAAGAGGACTTGCTTTTGCTGTTTAGGGTGAAGTGGGAGAAATCACCTGGGGAAGTAGTGAATACTTAAACAGATTTGAGCTATCCAAGGCTGGAGTTATAAGTGACAGCTTATTTCACCTAACATGTTGTTTGTCTCATATAAGAAATGTAAGTATGTAGTTCTTATGGCTCAAAACTACCAGAAGTTTATATAATATTAGTGATATCACAGCTTGGACTAAAAATAATTCAAATATAGAAATCTTCTTGAAAATCAGACGTTCAGCACTAAGGCATCTAGGCAGTGTAGTAACTGCTACATCAAAACTGATAACTTCCAGTGTCTTAGTAGATAGGCATTTTAGACACATCAAGTGTGTCCACCCAAATAACTTAAAAAATAAAATAAATAAAATTCCTTATATCTCTCTATAGTATAGCTCTGACTTGTTTAATTTACACTGAGCAAGAAATTTAGTTAGAATTTTCAGTGTATCAGGAAACATTGACAAGGTCAACAGATCAGCTGAAAGTCTGCTGAAAGTCAACTGCCAAAAGGACTCTGTTGCAAGTAGATAAGTCTTAACTGCTTTCATTTGTGACCTTCCCATCTGCTTTTCTTTGTCTATAAGCCATTTCATTACATCACAGGTAAAAAATAGTTTTGTTTAAAGGTGTGCACTGGCAGTGTACTTCAAGTAGCATTTGTCTCTGTAGTGGCTTCTGGCTGAGCTGGTTTTCCCCACAGCTGCAGTGTTTTTGTGCTGGGAGCTAGAAGGGTGTTGATAACACTCCCATG
>JAVSBS010003958.1:42426-66395 GCA_033124195.1 Coracias cyanogaster | reverse complement strand
AGAGATGCCAGGAGAAAGGTTGGACTTGATGACCCTGGAGGTCCTTTCCAACCATAACGATTCTGTGATTCTGTGAACTATAGCTAGCTGTCCATTCTAGACCTTCATATACAAATCAGACACTACAGACTAGGAATTTTTTCCGATTCCTGTTCAGTAGCAAAAGTTTAAGTAATAGAATGAAGTCTCAGTCAAGACAAGCAAATAAATCTTTTTCAGAATATTATATGCCAAGTCTGAAAATCCCTATTGCTTAAATCCTCAGTGTAAACACAGGTCTGTACACCTCGAACCATCACTGTAGTACATGACTTGATACACTTAAGAAATTATCAAGAGCCAATATAACACAATCATTTCAGTAAACAGTTTTGTTTGCTTTGAGTTTAATAAGGTGTTTCTTATCTTGTCCTGTCCAAATGCTGACATTTAATATACGAATACGTGTTATATTCATGGAATGACAAGTTCCTATTCACACTAAGCAGGAACAAACCCCCACCAAGGCACCATAGAATGAAACAACAGGTGTGTGGTAAGAGACCAATCATTTGTCCAGTTCCACCACTCAGATCACTTATCCCTTCATGTCTCAAGTGACTTTCAGACCTACGGAACCATACTGGTGATATTCCGTTTCAGATGTATTGGCATAAATTTTGCATAATAGTTATTTATCTAAAAATCAGTTTAACTTTCAACAATAATTCTACCTGAGTAGTAGTTTACTTTTTAGAAGTTAGTATAACACCACAATTTTTAGATTAGACAATGCCATGTAATATATTGATTATAATGCCAGTTACATAACACAGAAGACTCAAAACTTCCCCTTTAAAAATTTTTTTTTGGTTACCATTATGATGGATTTTCACTTTGTTAATGAAATGGGCTACTTCCAAACATGCAGTTAATCATCAACTTCCTGAGTTAAAAAAATGTCCAATTCTAATCATACCAAGCAATGCTACAATGATTCAGGATACAACTTACACTATGGTATCATCACTCCTAATTAAGATCTTCCCTCTGGGCCACATTTAGCTAATAGTATAGAGGCACAATAGGCTAAAGCAATGACTTTTGTGCCTGTATTGTAATTCCTGCTTTTCTCAACAGCCTGACAGTGGTAGCAACAACACAAAGAAGCTAAGTTGCTGCTGCCACAGCAGGAAACCTCCACCACCACCCAACTAGTATTCATTACAGGTACATAACATTTGCAGTGGTTAAGACACCCACTTAACTTCAAAAGTGTTTTGAAAAAAATCCAATCTCAGTAATGTTTCACTCTCTCCTCCTCCCTCCTCTTAACTTTTTACTTTTCCACATTTGTTATTTAGTTCAAGTTTTGAAGCAACTTTGAGTTATTTAACATGACCCAAAAAT
Source organism: Coracias cyanogaster (assembly GCA_033124195.1). NCBI lineage: Eukaryota > Metazoa > Chordata > Aves > Coraciiformes > Coraciidae > Coracias > Coracias cyanogaster. Next base: position 65,006 of record JAVSBS010003958.1, on the reverse strand, counting down.
GGATTGGGAAACAAGTAAAAAAAAAATCATCTTATGTTTTCTAATCGCTCCACTCTTCCAGCAGCTCTTCTCCAGTCTTCACAGGCCCATTTTTCCACTGTTTATCTGTCATGTTTTCTGCCTTGTAATTCCATTTAGAAGTTTTTTTTCCCTCTGCCCTTAAAGTCATACTGCTTTTGCTTTGCAAGTCCTAGAATGCAATCTGCAGACTAGTTCTGAGAATATGCAATTTACCACTTAGTAGAAGGAGACATTGCTCTTTCATATCTCAACTAAAAGCATGAATTCTCCACACAAGACAACAAAATATGAGGAACTCCACATCAAAAGCTAATATTCTGAGAGCAAAAAAAATCTGCCTGCTTAAGAGTTTTGACCAACAGTGGAAACACTGGAAACCAGAACAGGAAATTCCTCTGTGTTCCTTTATTCAGTTAAAACTAGAGACAAAGGAAATAATCTCACATGACATGAAAACACAATACCTTTGCTAGAGAAAGGAGTTGTACCTTTTACTGCCATGCAGCAAGTCATAGAACCAAAATCACCAGGTTCTGTCATAGAAACCCAATGCTGAGCTACAGTGTTTCTTTGCAGGAGAACACAGCATATCTGGCATTTTTGTACTTGGATACTTAAACAGCATGCATTGTCTTAACTTCACATTTTCCAGAGTTTCATAAAAGCACTGAGTTTTACTCTAAAAGTGCTCCTTCTCTAACAGTCCTTTAAAAGCATAAAACCAATTACCTCACTGACATCTTCATATTACATTTTCTCATCCTTTCCAATGTAGAAATCCTATTACAAAAGCGTCCACTAATAAAAATCTTGTGCCTCATTCTAGTCCTTATCTGGTTAATGTTTTCTTTCCATTGTAAGATCCTTTTTATCAATATATATGAGTTTATGCACATTTTTGCCTCCTCCGATTTGATCTTGTTTGTCTAAACAGCTTTTCCGTCTAAGGCAAATTATAACAACAATTCTTCCTTTTCCATCGAGGAAGTGACAGTCTCACCTGTATTAAGACCATTAGGAAAAGAACTAGAAGAGTGCAAGAGCCATAATCTCCAAATGAATCAATATTATGCTAGGTTTAAGAGTGCTGTCGGTGATCTTTTCCTATTGATCCAAAAATACTGTCATTCAATAAATGGTGTCATATGCTTTTAATTGTGCTAATACAATTTCACCACCTACTTTCCTGTTTTAAACAGCAATACAAATATGACTATTAAAGAGCTTTAGCATTTGACACGGTTACCTGGCTAAATACATGAGATATCTTACAAGGTACAAGTCTAAAGTCAGTCTTCTCACAGCTAGAATTACCTAATGGACTGTATTTCACTTCTCTACTTTTATTTCCATTGCTACACAAAAGCCCTATTAGTTTCTGAGTATTTCAAGAACTCTGAACATTCATGCGTTGCCTTACACAGAATAACATTTTTTCCTCTTTCCTTCAGAAGCACCTGTCAAGCTAGACATAACTTCAGATCTTTCACAATGTCAAAGACTGTCCATCTCAGTCATGTTTCTAGGTGAGTAAAGAAGTTTTGCTGCTTAGCAATATATTCGTTGAAATACAGTGAAACTAACTCCAGTGATTCAAAGGATTGCCTGAATTGGTGCCCCCTCTCCCATACCTTTTATAAATATTATGCAACAGAGGAATTCCTCTAAGCCACTAGAATTGTTCCATGGCTCAACTTCCTCTTGATCTGCCTCAGTGTAACCAGAAGCTTACATCTGAACTATCTAGAGAGAGGCTTACCAGTAAGCTTCTCATTTATGAGAAGACAAGGCAGTTCAAAGAGCATTTGGAACAAATTATGTGGCTAGCACTGACTTTTAGTGACAAGCTGTCAACTGGTTTCTTTTACCTCTTTACAGGTATTTAACTGTTGGCTTATTGCCAAACAATGCAACCGATCACTTCTCGGCTAAAACTAGGCTTTTTATGCCTATTTCTATGGAGAAATACAAGCAGAAGCTCCTGCCTCAAGTATAACAGAGAGTATGTGTTGATTATAGGTATTATCAGCTGGAACACTCAGCTTCCAGCTCTAGTTCTTTCAGTTTTTGAGATCCAGAGAAGAGAAAAATAAAAGCAACAGGCATACTAACAATGTTATGCCAACATCCATCATTTTAAAATAAAGCATAGTTAACATCTAGCCTGAAAAACTAGATTTCTCTCCTCCCTTTTCCAAAACAACTTAAAGCTATTTATTCAGCTTGAGGGAAATGAGTATTCAATTCAGTCTGTTTATGGTCTTTTCTCTATTAACAAAATATAATTAGACATTTTATTATATGTTCAACAAAGACTACATACAGCTTCAGCTTTTCTTAGTTTTCTTAATATTCATTAACAGAAGCCACAGTAAGCAAAACCAAGAACTCAAAGGCAGTTCTGAGGAGGAAAACAATAAGGTATACGCTTAATGAGTAGTCCTATAAAGAATAAATAATTTCCTTCTGTTGTAATTTTGCCATCTACAAGCAACACATGCACAAATAACAGAACGGTCTGTATCTTGAGATTCTTTAAGATATCTTTTACCATAATACATGAAGCATAGGAATGCATGAGCAGAAACATGATTCATCAATATTGCATTTCTTGAACTCTGGAGTGACCAAAGAGTTACTACACAGTTACCATAAGATGCCCAACCTGAGCACAGAAAAACATTCTTTCTTTTGTGTCACTTAGGTCTTATACCACCTTCCAGATCAGAAGACATAATCTATTATGCTTTTTGTCAATTAAATGTTTTAGACCTTCATAACGTTACAATCATCAAGCTGCTACTAAAAGTAGCAACAGATCTCAGAAAAGTTTCCTGCTTCATTCAGCAACAACATGAGCAGGTATTAGTCAAAGTAATATTTGTAACACACAATACTCTTTTAATGCATTACTTTCATGAGAAAGAGTAAAGCTTTTATTGGCAACTTATATTTGATGAGGTTTTGTAACCAGAAATCAGCATTACTAAAACTCCATCAAAGTCTGTCTTGGAGGTGGATGAAGATTTTTTCCCCCAGGACATCTCTCCATCAGAAAAAAAAAAGCTTCTGTGGGTCCTTAAAGCTGTAAAGGTATGTCAGAATATTGGAAAAACAGTATTTGTTGTAAACAAATGATTGCCTGAATTACCTCAGTTGTATAATTCTGTATATCAGTGGTTATAATCACATTATTTATACAAGGTATTGAAGATGGAACGAAAATCTCATTAAGAACAATTGCACTCTAATTCTTATTAATACTGATAAGTGATTGAAGTTTTCTTCAGTGTAAGCAGAAATCTAAAAGTCAGACCGACTGATTGAAAATTACATTTTAGCAGCTACAGTCAGGATCTACAGTTTTCATGAACAGATTGGTTCTTATAAGAAGTGCAATAATCAATGCTGCTAAATGAAGCCATCTCTCATGAACAGGTCCCTTCTGTGTTGCCTAGTGCAAAAGAAGCCTTATGAATCCACCTGGAGTTCATAAGCAGTCCAATCCAGTGCAGAGCCATGCTGTAGCTAAGAAGGGTAGTCCAATCCTTCCTTGCTCCCTACCTATTTTATATGTCTCATTTGCTAGAATTAGATTTCCAGCATATTATCTCTATGGCCCCGTTTATCAGGCTACACTTACATAAATGCTAAACACCAGTGAGGATCTTCACTGACTATTGCTGTCTTATTTGGATGACATTACTTTAGATCACATCAAGCTAGCCCTGAAAGTGTAGTAAAAATCTGAGTACTTGTCACAGACTGAGTAGAGAGTCTTTTGTTGCTGATGAAGATAAATTCAGGGGGAAAAAAAATAAATAGAAGTTACATAATTGGAAGCATTTAAAAGTGATTCAGTGATCCTCACCGGAAATCAAAACCATTCCTTGGTAAATTATCCACAAAGGCCAAATTCCAATATATTCCCACCATTCAAACCTTAATAGCTTAAAGAACAACAGTTATTACCAAGGAAGACAAATGATGCTGAAGTACTTCTTAGGTTCACAAGCATATTTGTTTCCCTACGCGAAGATTGTTAAGAGTTACAAAAAGGATCTATCAACCAGTTTCTTGACCTTTAAGGATGACTTTTTATGCCAAGGATATCACACATTACACCTGCAGGGAAACCTCTTGGTTGTGAAAAGACTGCATATATTACCAGGAAAACAAAATCAGACTAAATTAACCTAATAAGAAAAGTTAATGCTTTTCCTACCTCAAGATGTATATAACCACTTACCTGAAGCATAGCTTCTTTCTGTGGTACAGAGAATGCTCTCTCCTCACATGAGGATGGTTTATGAGTAGGTGGAAGATCAATCCTGTAGTAAAAACCAGAATGAAATACGCACAACATGCCATGTTTCTGAAGTTCAGTTAAATGGTCAGGTATTATTTATGCTTGCTGCCAAATCATCCAACATTCAGGGACACATACCTTTCAGTTAGCAATGACACATACATGAAATACTGTAATGTTAACACATCCACCACTGGCAGTAATTCAGCCACACACTTTGTAGAAACGCACTGCCTATGATTTGTTATTTATCCTATAATGTGTTAAGTAGACTGAACTGCCACACACACTAAGTAGGATTAGGGACCATTGCTATCCACCATAATTTCTAGATTATGAGATACAGCTTGAGCAACATTTACCACTACAGTATTTCTTTGAAAAGCCCTCTAGAAAGCCTTACAATCAATTACTATATGCAAGAATTTTCTATCATAACTTTCTCTGTGAAAGCAAGCGGTTACAAAATATTTAAAATATTCAAGACTATTCATATAAATATGCTTCAGCTACAGAAATTAAGAGAAACAAACAAGAAAATAGTATTTCTAACCATGTCAGAAATTACTCATTTGTAGGAAAACATTTGACTTATCCTGCTAGCTCATGAGATTTTAGTGCTGAAACATTTTATGCTAAATGCTGTAAATTACTTTATTCTACTCCTCATTGAGTATATACATACATGACAGACATTTTTACTTCTCATTCAGTTTAAGTGTTAACTGTATATGGCATGTGTGAAAAAACATATTTACTGATACTCAAAGCTATCAGCACTTTTTATATATGTTCCAGACTAGGTCTAGACATAATCCACTTCAACTGACAAAATCTTTTCAGATTTTTTTTGTTTGACCATATTGGATACTTAAAGTAAACTGCATGTGTGCACCAGAGACTTGAAGAAACACCCTACATTCAGAAGGCACATTTAGTCAGTCATTTCTAAGCACACGTCTGTGGACACTTGCTTCATTTTACACACACATCAGGATAAATCTTAGAAGACCTTCACACTTCTGCAAAACATGGCCAATTTGCTCTCATGTTAGACCTACAACTACAATAAATTAGTAGTCTGTGGCATCTGCCAAGATGGACCTCTCCCCTGCCCTCCAGTTCAATCACTGGGTGGTTTTCTTGCAAAAAAACGTCTCAAGAGAAAGGATTATATTACCCCTGAAGTGATTCTTCATTTCCTCCTTTTTTAGAAATACAAGTGATTTTACATTTCTCTATTCTGAAAATACAGCCTTGAAATTATGACAGCTGAACAGCTGCTAAGGAAATGCAGACATTTAAAATCATGCATAGAACAAACACTTTCTACATATTGCTTTCAATTAAAAGGAAAAAACAACGCATACTCACACTTTGTCAAGATAGGATGGCCTTTTCTTCCTTGGGGTCAGCAGCACTGTCACAAAGATGGTAATGATAAAAAGAGCAAGGACTGCTCCAATCACAGCCCCTGCTACAGCAACAGAAGATGTCTGCTTAAATGGCACATCTGCAATGTGATAGCATAGATTACACCTTTAAGAAGTTCACATTTCAATACTCAGATAATTTATTTCAGTGTTGAGAAACATTTCTTCCTTTCATGACCACACAGAAAGCCTTGTCCTGCTCTAGCACTCTTTACAGTATTGACTCTGGTCACCCAAATAAAAATCTGGTTGAATTAAGAGACCTTATGAATATGATTTCAAAAGTTTCATTGACTACTTCTAATAAATACTAGATGAACGCTTTTATTTTCAGTTTCAATACAAGATGAAGTTACAGAACACATGCTTTGCATGAGGTGTTAATTAAAAAAGCCTGACAACTATGGCTTTATTGGCAATTTATCCTGAAGCCACTAAAGTTTGCAAAAAGGGAAACTTAAAATCTGGGGGAAAAGCTACACTGCTAGGAACAATGACCATGAAAACTACCTAATACTTCACTCATGCTTATCAAAGCAACCCTTAAGACTATCTATCATCTCCAGTACTTCATAATTCTAGCTACAAGAAACAATCATGTTTATAAATTAATTTTAATAGGAGGGGGAGGAGAAACTGGGTTTTTAAAGCATTTATCTTTTGACCTCAGCATTGTCAAATCTGATGTTTAACAACCCTCATACTGAATTAACACACTTCTCAGTCTTTAAAGGTTACCTGTCTAGGAATTCAGTAAGTTCTAACTCTCACAGAACAGTGAAATCTCTGGCATACTGTTAATTCAGTATCACTGGTGTTTCAAACTTGCACCAATGGGCTTATCAAAAAGTTGCACAAATGGAATAATTCACATTAGCTTTACTGAAACTTTTACCTGTAAAATACAGGTAGCATGTAGAACTAATGCTCTGATCTACATTGCTTACTGGATCAGAAAGGTAACAGCAAAGGAGTTTAAAATTAGCAGAGTGCAATACTTGTATTTCTAATGCAGTTTAGCTATTTTCCTTCAGAAATAATTATATGCTGCAGTTCTCCAAACACCACACAACCACCCTCTATGACCAAAAATTTCTCTCTTATGACCAAAAATTTCATAAGCCTCTTCAGCTATGTATTCTATTCACAGGTCAAAACCCCGAAACTATGCAATTTTTTTTATTAGTTACTCATTATTCTAATGTTGTTCTGACTGTACTCTGGAAAACTAGGCAAAATAATGTTTTTCTCATCTGTCATTTTGAAAAAAAACCAAACCAACAAAAAACCAAAACAGACCAAACCACCTTAATTCCAAATCTGATAAAGGGATTCCCGTCCTCTCACTACACATGAAAGGCTTGACAGCAATACTGCCCTGGGATCACTCATGCAGGTATGTTTAAGTAGTTGGAACAACACTGACATGAGTCTTTTTTGTTACTTTCTTAAAGTTCAGGGATGGAGTCATAGATTAACAACTTGAAGGAAGCCAATTCACTCCAGATGATTAACGTAACACACCACCTTCAGTGATCATTGTTCCATTTTACAAACGGCTTTCTTGGCATAAGCTCTACTTGCCTGTCAGATACCAATTTATATTTGTAAGAGCCATAATCTGCATTTTCTCCTGAAGAATGGGCACATGAATCAGTGGAAAGCACACTTGAGTTTACACTGAGTGACCTCTTGTCTACGTGAGAAAGTTGCAGGCAACTAACGCAGAATCATAGAATGGTTTGGGTTAGAAGGAACCTTAAAGATCATTTAGTTCCATCCCCCCTGCCATGCGCAGGGACGCCTTCCACTAGACCAGTTTGCTCAAAGACCCATCCAACCTGGCCTTGAACACTTCCAGGGAAGGGACATCCACAACTTCTCTTGGAAACCTGTTCCAGTGTCTCACCACCCTCACAGTAAAATCTACCCACTTTCAGCTTAAAAGAGCTACCCCTCATCCTATCACTGTATTTCCTGACAGAGTCACTCCCAATCTTTCCTGTAGACCCTCTTTAATTACGGAAAGTTTGCTATAAGGTCATGCCAGAGCCTTATCTTCCCTAGGCAGAACAACCCCAACTCTCTCAGCCTGTCCTCAGAGAAAAGGGGTTCCAGCCCCCTCATCATCCTGTTGGCTCTCCTCTGGACCTGCTTGAGCAGGTCTATGCCTTTCTTACACTCAGAGCCCCAGAGCTGAACACATTACTCCAGGTGGGGTCTCAATAGAGTAGAACAGATCTGATGAATTCAACTCCTTCAACCTGCTGGTCACAATTCTCTTGATGCAGCCCAGGGTGCAATTGGCTTTCTGGCCTTCAAGTACACGTTGCTGGCTCATATTCAGCTTTTCATCCACCAACACCCCCAAGTCCTTCTCCACACAGCTGCTCTCTATCTACTCATCCCCAAGCCTGTATTTGTGCTTGGGATTGCCCCAACCCAGGTGCAGGACCTTGCACTTAGCATGGCTGAATTTCATGAGGTTGGTATGGGACCACCTCTCAAGCCTGTCAAGGTCCCTCTAGATGACATTCCTTCTCTCCAGCATGTTGACGACACCACACAGCTTGGTGTCATCTGCAAAGATGCTGAGGGTGCACTCAATTCCACTGTCCATGTTGCTGACAAAGATGTTAAGCAGTGCTGGTCCCAGTATCAACCCCCAAGGAACACCACTTATTATGAGTTTCCACTTGGACACTGAGCCCTTGACCACAACTCTGAGTGTACCCATCCAGCCAATTCCTTATCCACTAACTGGTCCATCCATCAAACCTATGTCTCTCCAATTTAGAGATGAGGATGTCATGTAGGACAGTGTCAAATACTTTGCATGTGTTATACACAGTGTTAGGTCTAGAATTCATGAGGATGCTTTTGTCTTCTGATTAAACCACAAGAGTTATTTCATAGTTTCATACTGTACTAACTTTACAGTGCCTTTTTTCCTTGTAAATTCTGCTATAATGTTTGAACATCATAAAGTATTATACTTGTATTAAAAGTTCAGCCACTGAATCCCACTTTGATTGGTGATGACAATAGCCCATTTACCTCTGAACACCAGGAAAAATGCTGATATCCCAGTAAGTGCAGCAACATACAAGAACTGAACTGCAATTACTACAGGGTTCATGTAATTTGCTTTCTAAAATTGCTTTGTCAAAACAGCAGTCACAAAAATTTCATTAGTCTAACCAGACGAAGAATCAGAAACCCAGGCTACTGTGGCCAAGCTGAACAAGCCAGAAAGCACCTAAGATGCATGGTTCCAGCTACACAGCATTTTAAGCACCAGCTGACCAGAAATAGATGACAATTGATTCACTGCAAGAAATATGATTAAAAGAAGACACAGCAACAGAAAATAAAAAATGAAAATGTTTTTACATGATGTGAATCCTAGACAGCGTATCAGCTGTGCTTAAAGTGAAACTGGACAGTAACTATCCCTATTTATCATTCTCAAGGTTCATAGTTTAAAAATAGTTTCTAAAGATACTTGTTTTATGAGCTCAGGGTCTCCAAGAGGAAATACTAAAAAGCCCATCTTAAACAGCTTCAATACTTCAGTTCCTTCTACCCAGCCTCTGGTGTTATTATGCTTTTTCATCTCCAATTTTAAGAATATTTGTCAAACATTTTTGAATACTATCTATGTTTCAGAATGTAAGAAAAAGTTTATTCACACAACAGCCATTTGTACTTACAATCAATTTTTTTTTACAGCAGCCATAATGTACAAAACATTGCAACACACATAAGCCCTATCCCTATTATCAGCTTCAACTCCAAAACATTTCAACTTCTTAACCCATAGTCATTAAATATATATATTTTTTAAAAAATCAAAACAAAAATCCACAGAGACAAAAGCAAGATATCCCATGTGGAGAACAGGTTGCTTTATGGTTATGTTTATTTCCAAGTAACACCATCTTTTAAAGATGATATATCAAGTATTTTTTCATTTGAAGAGATGTACGATCTCTTTATTCCAGAAATCATTTGGATCAGAACCTTCTGCTAGAAATGGAACTCCTTTCCTTGTGTTTGCACTCAAAACCACAGATAGACACAATATCATTCGCTATTGTTCTCAAGACTTGGGTCAATCATGTATCAGTACTGCATTACTCCAAACATGAACTTAAGTTGTTTAGGGATGCTTTTCCATTTGAATTTCAAATAAAGCTGTTGTCTTGATCTTTTTTAAAGACATGCAGTCATATGCAGTCACAGTGTACTCTCTACCACGCTCAGTACAACTATTTTTGTGAAGCTCTAAATGCTGTAAGCTACCAAGGATCATGAGGTTAGAAAAGAACTTCCAGCACAAATGCTCATGAAGCAGCTGTAATTATGCAGCCTATTTTAACGGCAGCAGAGATTTTTCCCTTTTCATATACTAATAGCCTTATCAGCTTCATATTCTTGAGCTAAGCACTTGCTCAAGACAAAGTAGAACTACTTCAGATGTCAAATGAGACGTCCTACACACAATGCACACAATGTCATTTTAAAGAACAAAACCATGAACATGTTGTAAAAACGATATTGACTATTTGCAGGGAAAACAAATCTACTGCAGTACAGAGACTGCACAATTTATCTAAACTCCTGTTTCACAGATTCTGTAGTTGCACCATGAGAGAGAGTGTTTTCACTATACGAGATGGCAATGCAAGTGCCCACTTCACTACTAATAATCTGAAATTCTTGTCACCCTCTTCAAAAAAAGCATTGTAACTTACTCAGAAGCAGTGTAAAACCACTGTTTTAACTTCTGGTCCTAAAACACTAGCAAATGCTTTGACACCTCCTAGCATGCTTAATGTTCACTGGTACCCAGGAAAATAAGAAGTAAATTGTCATTAGCCTCCAGAGTTTCCTTAGTTGTGCTCACCTCTCCAGCTTTCAAATTCAATAGTAAGATTCCCACAAAGCCTCAGAAACAGGTCTCAAATTACACCCTGTGTACTTGCAAAGAGTCTTGTAATTGTTAATGAGTTTTGACATCCTGCCAATTACAGGCCTAACAAAATATCTTACCGTATGTATATATACAGACACTAGAGCCCAAGCTTTAGAAATCAATGACTACAAAAATAATTTTTCATCTTACTCAAAGACAAGCCTTTGACCTGTTTACACAGTTACTCCTCAAAATTTTGTTCATAAGTTAGTTTCAGTGCAATGACTTAAGTACATAGTTACAAGAAGGCTCATTGAAATGCTAAGAGGTATTCATACTTGTGCAGAAAAACCTAAAAATAAAGCTTTGATTCTGCTAACTGGTAAAGTGTTTGCTATACAGAAGCATTAACTTTACCATGGATAGTATCTAGACTGCAGTAATTCACTTAATCTGCAAAAGTAAAAGCCCCCAAATATTGTATTTTATCACTGACTTAAACTTTTTAAATCAGAGAACCAAGACAGCCACTTTTTATTCTTAAACAATTTTGAAGGGCAAGTCTAATTTAGCCTTTTTTACCTCTGACATGGACCAATATAAGCACTCTGCAACAAAACTCAAATCTTACAGTAGTACAGCATTGGGGGGGGGGGGGAAAAAAAAAAGCAGCAGCTCAAATACATTTTCCCCAGATTCAGTATTTCCATTGTGTCAAGTCACAATATAAAAATCTTCAAAACCAAATAATCAAGTTTCAAAAAGTTTATTCTTCCTCTTGTGTAAGTATAAACAATCTGAGAGTGATCAGCCAACGAAATGAACTGTAGGTACACATTTAGTTTTCAGTGGTTACTACACATACCACTCCCTCCGAGATATTACCGAGCCATCTATGTGAGAAACAAAGTCTTCTTCATTGTCATCGTAACAATCACCACCCATATACTTCATTCCCAATGTTCCACCTTCATAGTAATCCACTGGTCTTTCATAACGTTCCTGGTACCTGTTAATATTGTCTATATTGTTCCACTCTGGTTTTTCAAGGTCTTCTAAATAATCTTTAGATATTAAGCTGTTCATTGGATACTTTATTTCTTTTTTTATACTGTCAGGGTAAGAATCCACATCATCTGACTGAAGAACATCTATTTGAGACTCTTTTTGCATATCTGATGGTGGAATGTAGTTCTTAGCAAAGTAGTCACCACGGAACGTCCGTCTTCTCCTATAGCAGATAACTCCAACCAGAACACTGACAAGTATGAGGAAGAGAGCCCCACCCACCGCACTACAGATGACGGTACCCCAAGTGTCTTCCTGCATTGCTGGCAAGGTTGCTGTTGGGAATTCTATTATTCCAGGTTCTGTTGCTAAACCTGGGATGCCATCAGTCGAACGATGCCAGGGAACCGTGGGCAGTCGAGTGGTAGTAGTAGGAGGATCTAATGGAAAGAGCAAAGAAGTAGACAAGACACAGAAAAGGCACAAGAATGTCAATGCAAGCTAAATCAGTTAAAGGTTTATAAGAAAGCAAAGTTGATGGGTATGTTCTACAAGAATAGTTTTTCATTCTCAAGTTCATGGCACTACAAAAAGTCTTACACTTTCCACAGGCTTTGAACTAGCTTCATTACATGTGTTTTTGAATTATGCTGCAGCAAGATAAGAAGTATGGGGAGAAAATGAAATAAAAGATAATCTTCAAGTAGACATCTTGCTCTCCTTTAAGGAGATGCATCTTTTCTGCTCAGATGTTCACTCTTCATAGTTCATTCTTTACCTCCCCCATGGAAGAATGCTGTCCATTAGGCAAAACTCAAGTACTCCTTTATCTTTCCAGTCAGCAGTTAGGAATACTGGATTAATTGATTATGCCACAGAGTCAATTATTCCACATTAAATTCCCACTTCATAAATTGTTCAGGGCACTGAGTGCAAGAATGAAAAACTATGAGTAGTGTGCTCAGTCAGCAGCATATGAACTACTGATTTTTAAGCTATTCTCTCCAAAAACATTTGTTGCATTAATAATACAATTTACTCAGTTTCACCTTGGGATTAGTGAAAGAAGCACAGTTTTAAATGGCATGTATTAATTTCAAAATAACACTTATGTAGAGCAAGGAGCTTTCAGGATTTTAACATTAAAAACCTGGAACATTTAAAGTAAAAATGATTTTTATGCATTCTTCCTAAAAGCAATTTGATCCCTCACACAGAAATTTCCATATTCATTCCTCGGTTTAAACTATCAACTCAATTTCATGTCAGGTTGCGCAAGTAAACAAGAGATTGCCAGATACCAAGCTTCTCCAGCACTCAGCTTTTTCCTTTGTTCTTTTGGTCTATTGGAGATGTATCCATCTTTATTGAAGGCAGGTTGCAAGTGATGGGCTGATAACACTGAGAAAGCCTCTTGAGATTATCCCAGTCAATAGCAATGCTACATGCAACTCCAGTTTCTATTTCTGTGCCTCACTGATAAAACTGGCTTTGTCTCATCCAATGCAAAGTAATTTTAAAATCAGTAAAGCAACAAACACTAAACATGTTATTATAGCTTGAATCTTTAGAGAGAATATTACATGGGCAGTCAAGTAGCTCATTCTGCCATGTTATTTAGTTAAATGCCCATAAGCAAGATTCATGGAACTACAACTACTGTATTACACAAACACCCTAAATTTACCACCACAAAAAGTAAACCAGAACTGGAGATTTGTCAAGCTTCCAGTTATTTGACAAATCATAACTTTAAAGATTAATAAATATGATTTTTAATATTACTACTCAGAGATGGCCATTACAATTCCCTCATACTAGACAGAATTGCCACATTTGTCATGATCGCTGTAAATTATACTTCAGACTGCACCGTGCTTCTGAACATGACATTTTAAGCTTAAAGGTAAGCTTTACCCAGGCTTTCAAAGCACAATATTATATTGACTATGCAAAAGTAGTGATTTGTTAGGGAGCTATATAAAAATGAAATTAATTTGACAGAAGACAGGAAACTGAACAAGGAAGATGCACTACCAAAATGAACAAGAGGAATTCAGATTATGATTTTTAGTAAAAACTGATTTAAAGTAAGTTTACTAATTTAATGAAGAAGTAGAGATTGAGGAATCCAAGTTTACCAGGGTTCCCATGTCCCATAAATCCATAGGTCAATAAGGTAAACTGAACCCCCTCTTTCTTGGAAACGTATTTGCTTTAGACACAAAATTTGTTAGCCTAAAATACAATTTCAGACAGTACCAGCAATATCTTCTTCCAGGCTATATATACACTTTTTAAAAAACTGGCTTTGTAATTGTTCATTTATTTCCCTCTGATACTGATGTCTTAGCTCCCATCCTCCACACGCACAATATAAAATACACATTCACAAGTATGTAGTATTTGCATTTTGGCAAGTTGAACCATTGCATATGTCAAGTAAACAGCGGCAGTTACACTCTTACAAAAAGCTTTTCTTTCAAAACTTCCATTTCATCCACCAGTTGTCAGGTTGTCCAGCTGCATTATCTACAAGCACTAATTAACATACTAATCTTAAACTCATTGCACATGTAGTCTCAATTCAGTGGTTGTTTATATGCATTCCTAGAATACATAGACAGAAAAAGTATTCATGGTTATTTGTGTCAGTACCTTTTATTGTTGAAGAATGACAAAATTAAAATCATCCCACCTTCTTTATAAGGACATTTACAACTAAGAACATGTATAGTTAGTTTCTGATGTCACCCAGAGCATTCTCAATGTAAAAGTAGACTTTTAAAAAATTTTTTACTTTGTGCACCAAGCAAGTTTTCCAAATACAGAAAAACATTATGACCAGCAATACCAGAATTCCTTACCTCTACTCCATATCACAGCATTTTGCTTGGAAATTACATATTAAATTCTATCTACAAATCAAGAAAATGCCACTTTTGTTCATTGGTATGAAAGAATATAGTCTTTCATACCAACAAGCTGGTTAATTGTAACATTTCACTTCATCACCAATACCTATTTCTTTGAGTTAATACTTGAATCAAAACATTAAGTACATAATTTTGATTGTTTCAAATGGCACTTTATTCAAAACCATCAATTTTCTACCAACTATATTCTTTAACGTTTTACTTATGACACAATGTTTAACAGCTCTCATGTCTTTCACTGATGCAGGCTTGTGTTGCACAAACCACAGCAACATGACAAAGCATCCACGCATCCAAGCTGGAAATGGCAGAAATTCTGAAAAAATCTGGTTTTAAATTAAATGCATCCTGATTTGGTTTTGTCTCTTACTATGTTCCAGGCCCTGTTCAAATCCTTATTACATATACCTGGTAGTAATGATGAGGATAGATGAAGATCCACAAAACATTCCTACTATTACATAGCTACCACCCTCATTAAAATAGGATTGAGGATAATTGAAGAAAACAAAAACCTATTTTCTGGTATGAGAGTAAACCTATCAGCTCCCTCCACACATAAAAAGAGGCAAAGTTCTACTTTGTGTCAAAGCCTTTGATAGTTTTCTATAAGGAGCAGCGAGATTCACTCTTCACTTCAAATCAAGCTCTAATACCTACTCAAAGCACCATGGTCCTTGCACATTATGCTTAGTTTTCCCTCTGTTACTTATTTTCCAGAAAGTCAGTACCAACTTTCAACAGCTTCCTTCTGATATTTTTACTTTTCCCTTAAATTACTGTTTTTGCTACAGTTTTTCCAGCTCTTGCAACACAAACAACTTATCTTGGGCAGATTAGTTTCTACAAGAAAGTTTAGTAGAGACATCTGACTACACTGCATGTCTCATGTCCTCAAACATTACATCTTCCCACCTCAATTTCCCTGCTGTACAACCTCATTCAAATGTTCAGGACTCATCTTTGCTTCTGCAGGAATGCAAAGCCAGCAAGAAGCCAAGTGTCAGAAAGATGAATAGGTAAAGAGATGGATAGATCGTCTTCTAGAAAAACGGCCATTAGCATCGTTATTTTAGGTCAAGTCCTCCCCTGGTATCAACAAGCATGCTGTTGTAAAAGTCAACTACAGAACACAGTATTTTGCAACTAGAATTTTGGACTTAGCCCACTATGAAGTACTTCGGGGTCAGGTGACCAGATCTAGAATAAGAAGAAAATTCAACACTGGCACATATTTTCTTGGGCAAAAATTTGTCACTTCAGCATTACAGAAACAGTTTTGGAAGGAAATGTGCCTTAGCTAGTTGTTGTGTATTAATACAGACAGTCAAAGTCTGACTAGTTTCGAAAACTCAGATAAAGTCTAGTATTCCCCATTTTAAAAAAACCAAAACATAAAACCCCAAACTCTTTGAGATCCACGCTTTGACTCCTATATCCCTTTATTTGCCTTTTTCAAGACAAGGATCTGCTATCAATTACTTACAATCCAAAAGTGAGTTTTCTTTACACAAATTACAATCTCTCTGTGGTTCTCATTTTATGAAGTGGAAAGTGTCTGCCTGTATAGGTATTACACGTCTGCTTGCATAGAGCCATATTTACCACTGCTTAACCTGATGGTTTTGATCAATTTCCCTTAGATACTAAGTATCTAAAAGTTAAAGTACTTGATAACTCTAGGTAGCTGGGCGTTATTAAAAAAAGCCATTTCTTTCAATTTTTGAAAGGCTTATGTTGCAACTCCCGTGTAATGGCAGGGAAAGTAGCTTTCCCATGAAAGACAGCTTTCTCAATGTCTGAGTTTAAATGATTTTGAAATTTATCATTGCTTCTCCAACTATTCCCACTCTAAAGGACACTGTGTAACCCTCTCCCCACTAAGTGTCTTGGGTGCACGGGTTCCACACTGAAGTTAAAACATTTTTCTTAGGAATATCTTCAGTTTGTCACCCCCTATCTTGGCAGCATGGTAGATATCAGCCAGAAGCAACCAACAATTTCTTTCAGACTCAGTCATACTCTTTCACAAATTCAATGTACTTTTGTAGTTTCTAGCCAGGATTTCCATGCACAGAGCAGAACATTCTGGCATTTCTTTGAGATACAAGAGGAAAGCTATGATAATTTACAGAACCTCAAGCTTCCGAGGAATATTCAAGAGCAATGTTGAAAGTTCAAAGCCTGTTATACAAGGCATCATGCAACTTAGCAGTTAGGATATCTTGGGACCCCATTTTCTGTATGGCAGAAAAAAGCCATTAATCAATATCCCTTCTAATATATACTTCAAAAATTGCAAGTGCTTGTACTCACAATGCTCTCAGAAGAGAGATCTATATATGAAGAAACAAAAGCAAAACCAATCATCGGCCTGTGCTATATTAACCATGAAAATATCCACTGTACAAGGTGACTCTGTACTTTTAAAGTCAGATCTTCCTAGAATTGCAAGGATTGCTGGGTCTCGAAGGCTGGCTTTACTTTTGAGAAGATGACAAAGGAAACAAGTGTGTTCCCATCTGAATTTAAGTCTCACCGGTCACCCCTCTTTTGCAAATGGACAAAGGGAAAGCCTCAGTAAACAGTATGAAGGTGAAGAGATCAAGAGCCAAAAAAAACCTCAATTCCCTTGTGTAACAAAACAGAGTACGTCTGTATTACAAGATAAAGTGCTTCACATATCAAGCTGACACCTTATTTTGGAAAACCTGTTGCTGTAGGATTACATCAGGAACTTCAACCGCTTCATCACCTCTGAACTCCATGAGAAGCATGACTAGCTTTTGCTGGACAACTATACAAAACCAAGTTTAATTTTACATCACTGAACAAGTAAAACATAGTGAAGGTATCTGTGCCTTAAAACCAGTATTTAAGTCTCTAGCTTCCAACACCATTTTAGTTCCCTACCCATATAAAGACGTATCATCTCCTGGCACTAAAATCTGGTTAATCTACCATTTAGCCCCTGTCAACTACTTCTCTTATATTTCACTATCCCACTTCAACAATATTAACAAAGATTAGGAGCACAACAGAATTTATTAAAAATAGTTTTATTTTTTAACAATATACATTAGGACCAAAAGCTTTTTTGTAAGCTTACACTCCAACCCTAGAACACATTTCAATTTAATAGTTATTTCCTCTAGCAGTTAAAAAAAAGTTTTACAACTACCAGCATCCTGACTGTTCAGAAACAAACTTCATAAAGCCTCTTTGACAGCTTAATTAAAACTTGAAAGATAGTGTGATCATATAGTTTTGTCTGCTAGCTTCAAAGTTCACTCTGTTTTTGCCAAGTTATGTACAGCAGTAAGTAGCTAAGATAGAAAAATAAGCTAATTAAATGATTCCTCTACAGTACAGCAGTGCCACATTCACCATTACTAGATAATATCCGCTCAGTTAAATGTTAGGGTGGTAAACAGTTTGACTTCAAAGTTTATTACTTCGATCTTATTTTCTGTACTCCTGACATCAGTCTCTATGTTCCCTCTGTTGAGTAACCTGAATTATTATTAAGAAGGCATTTTTCATATTTCATAGTCACCCATCCTGCATAATTTTAAGGGCATTTTAGACATTTGAAGAGCCAGCTGCACTGAAAAGTTATCCTTGGAATTACAATAAAAATGTGCTTAATATTAATTTCTGAAAACACCACAAGTGCTATACTCTGATTGCCTCACCTCTCTCATTTTAATCAAGTCTACCATATGCTAAAAGTTAATACACAGTGCTTTTAATCAGTTGGGCATTATCTTCTCTAAGGTGTCTAGAGCAGAATGCTGGATGCTTGTCTTAGCATCAAACTGATGTGTGTGACTTGCCTAAGCACTAGTAGTAGTGATACAGCATCATTTATTCCAAGTTGCCTAAAAATCTCTTGTCATTTCTGCAGCAAAACAAAGTTGCTAGACAAAGCCAACAAGCAGCACACATGTCAATGTTACCTATCAGTCTGCACCAGAGACCAACTCCTGCAGCTTAACTACCTCTGCAGGGAGATAGCTTAAGTTGTGTTGCATTTGCCACAGGCTAGAATACAAACCATCTCAACAGAGCTTAACTAGCTTGTATGTTGATCCTGCTTCTTCATAAATTTGATTCATTTAAGGACACATGTATTATTTCATAGTTAGCGAGTTTTAGTCTGTTAGTCACAAACCATTTTATGATAGCCTTATATTTTTGTGCATGCCAAAGTAAAAAAGCATGAGCTCTACTTACAGCAGATCATATTCATATAGCTGACAACAGAGCTATAAAATGCACTGTTACCTTCTGATAAACATATTTGAATGTTATGTTTCAGGAGAATAATTTCCAACCTATTTAATGATGATATTTTAATTTTTTGACCTGGTACCTCTAATAATGTGACAGTCTTTGTAAATGTTTTGAGATCGTTAAACAGCCACGAGTTCCTCTCCATAAAGAAAGCATTAGAACCAAGCATCCAAGAGTAACTTCTCACAGCACTGACTTTCATGTGAATTGGCAGCACTTAAGTCTTTAAATGGCTAGAATTTAATATAATTTGTTTACAAATAACTCCACTGTCTCAAACTACTTAGAAGTTTCCAGTTAACTCATTAGCTAGTCAGTTAATTAGAACTGCAGTGTAGTTAGTCAGTCTGACTGAAACACCATCCTTTGTTCTAGAGGTGCAGATAACTAACAAATGTGAATTCAGACAGGTGTGTCTTCAAAAATCCTGCACCTTCAGCTCTAGTCCTAAGTTTCAGTTCTCATCTGAACCCTTAAGCACTCACATTTAGTTTTCATGAAGAAGTCACCTACGTTTGTATCCTGTGATTAGTCAACATGCACTCTTGACACTTAATGCACATTGTGGAATACCCCATGTCAAGAACCTACTGAAGAGCACCAACACCATACAACAGAGTGAAGTTTTAATGCTCACTTCTGTATTGTTTTCCTTAAAAAATGGTGATATATTAGCACTTACTGATCAAGCTAGGTAGTAGCTAATCCCTTATGAAAATCTAGAAAGCTTTTTCACACTTGTACAACACTATTCACATACACCGTAAGTAATTCTGTTCTTCCACAAAGAAAGCACCATAGTAAGACATTATGTACAGTGTGTTAATAGATACAAGAATGTTTTCCAACAGCACTGGGGCTAAACAGACACACAAATTTGTCATATTATGCTAAGTAGATCAACAAGAATTCTGCATGAGATACTTTACTCACAATGAGTAATTGGAGCACAACACATGTTCAGAACATGAGCCTAACTTAAAGCAGAGCACCTTTCACTTTTCTAAATGCAGTTGTTCCCCGCCCACTAACACCTGTTTTTTTTAATTTACTACAGACAAGGTATGTTTATTGCAGTCAATATGTCTTGCCAAACATAGGTTAACAATGGAAAAAACACTACACCTACTGAAACAGTACACTCAGCCTTAACAATTTCCACTGTATGTTGCTGTTATTCAAAAGTCAGTTTAATCCCCAATTTACTTAGCTCTCAAATATGTATTTTCAATAGCTTTTCAAACAATTAAAAGGTGTAAATATTTTATGTATCAACTGGCTCTTCAGTTCAGCATTTCAGCCACTGACCCAAAAAACCTCAAGTTAACATACTGTCTTTGCTGAGAAAACTTACCTAATATGTAGATAGTCTTCTGATCACTTCGCTGACCAAGGGAATTAGTCACCTTGCAGATATAAGTCCCAGTGTAGTTGTAAGTCAATGGGCTGCTGAACTGCAGAGTATTGTTGACCGATAGCAGTCCTTCAGGCCATTGTCCATCCAACCTAAAACACAAGTTAGTTATATTGCAACTGTGAATCTTTGACTGAAGTCTAACTAGTTTACAATAATATTTACAATAATCCAGAGTTATTTTTTAACCGTGCTCTGACATTGTAGTGGGCTTCCAGTAGATGTTCTCAGTGACCACCTGAATATTTAGTATTTAATTTCTGTGCCAAATACTTTAAACATCAGATCTGCTGGCATTAGCAAGCTGTGTAGAAATGAACACTACTACAATTAAGAAAACATTATCTAGAAAGGACTTGTAGGAACAATCCAGCTCTATGTCCAAAAAAACCTTAAGTCTAAGAATCACACTGCTGCCAGGATTATCTGCCTCCTCTTTTGCATCCAGTTGAGCCATCACAAAATATATTTCTGTCAGTATATGCTTAATTTACAGGAGACATATAGCATTTCTAAGCAAGAGCTCAAACAGTTTCTTCCCTCTTAACCTGCCTTTTCTCATCCCTCTTCTCTTTTCCATCTGAATTACAACACTGAAACTGAATGCGGTGCTCAGTGATGCATCAGTTGATGCTTCCAATCAACTGGCTTTTGCAAATCTACCATTTCCCTCTAGCATTATGTATGTGACTGCAGCAACAACTGTCTAAGCACAACAGAGGGAAAGGACAAAGGCACTGGAACTATTTTAACAGAGCTGCCAACTGCCCATTAAACACCTATGTGGTTTCATGTCACTGCATCCCATTTTCCTTTTGTCTAAGTACCTACTAACAGCTAAGCAGGAATAAGTCAATATTGAAATGTGATCACCAGGTCTCAGTATTCTGAAGCATTTAGCAACTATAATTTTATAAGCAGTATCAAAGAAAAATCACACTGACACTTTAAAATACATACTCAAATAGAAAAAAAAAGTACAGTTAACAGCAAAAGTGAACTCCACAAGAAATGGAGGTTCAAGACAATGTTCCCAATGCCTTGCTTACAATCATTACTGCCCAGAATTGCTTCAGCCATATCAACTTGATATGTGATTAAGCACATATTACATAATTCATAGTACCAGAAGTATTTTTAAAGCATTATAAAGTAGTTCTGCATTTGAAAGCTCTATTCTAATAAAGTTCTCATATGTGCAACATGGTAAAATATTATTGACCATTAAAATATCACTATACTAGGAAATACATTGTCACCTTTGCTTCCAAGGGATAAAGATTTTTTGGTGCGATAGTTCCAGAAGATATTGTAATTTGAATCCTGTAAGATGGCACACAATTTCAGTAGAGCTAGTTTTCATTTCCTTAAACACTTACAATACCTTTCTTTTGCACAGAATGCCCTCCCCCTCCTTGAAGTTATTAATTCACCAGTATTACAGCTTCTTGGATGGGTGGTTGTTGTTGCTCAAAACGCTACACTAGTTTTCTTCCAGAAAAATCAAGCTTTTGCAGAACATGGTTCAGTTTTAACCTCGTTTAACCTCTGAAGCTTGATGTGCTTTAAATACATGTAAATATGTATATTTCTTCTAGAACTGGAAATAGAGATTGTATTGTTTTGTTCTTACACACATCCCAAATCCATACCAGATCTGAGAACCTACTTCATCTGAAGAAACAAGTGGTATTGCTGTTGAGAGCCTGGCAAGCTTTTTTAAATATAGAATTTTGGGGTGTTGAGATCCCTCATCACACAGATTTTGAGCTAAGCATGGGATGGGGTGGCAGCCTACTGTAACACATAGCTAAAGCATACATTTTAATAACACTACATTACTGTAGCCGTGCCATTCTGACTAGACTTAGCTGCAAAAGTGACTTAAGATTTCAACTGCCAATTTTAGGATTGAGTCAGTTACAGTACTGTTTTGTTTTCCTGTGAAACTGCCATCAAGCAATTTCAAGCTTATCTATATAACATTTTCAAACTACATTATGACTACAGTTGCTATATGATAAATTGTATCTACCATTGAGAAGGTAGGAAAATGGATTATAGCTTCACATCAGTAAATATTCCTGTGATTCTACTAAAAGGAGGACTGGAACATGCTACATATACATTTACACTGTTCTTAGGAAAGGCATCTCCTTTGTCTCTACACGCAATAAAGAAATTGTAAATAGCTGGTCTTTTTTCATTTTTGGGGGGGGGGGGGGGGGGGGGGGGGGGGGGGGGG
>JAVSBS010003958.1:16609-32891 GCA_033124195.1 Coracias cyanogaster | reverse complement strand
ATATATGTAGGACATGTAAGATACATATACGTATATATACACATGTAGGACTTTTTATATGTATCTTATGAAGCAAGCTGCAGTCCTACATTTTCAAATGCAGAATAATAAACACAGACCATACAGTTGCTTTCCAAGTTCCTCCAAATTCTCCATAAAGGACACAGCTACTAATGCAATCCAAAATAAATAAAACCTTATAAATAGGAACTGACTAAAAAGATGAAGGAAAGCAGTAAGAACCTCCCACTGTATGCTGATAAAGCACAAAAGCTGAAACCTGAAGTCAAGACTGCTACAATAGCCACAGATATAGACTCTTGTAGTACAGGCATAAGACAGATGGAAAAGAGAACCATAATGCTATACGCTTTGTCTATCACAAAGAACTTCTCTGGTCTAGTTACTTGTTTCAAATTGGATTAAGCCACTTGCTTTGGTGCGTTTATTTTGCCCCACCTTGTGGTGAAAACCAGTTTGCATACTGTGGTACAGTCATCTGATTAATCTCACACAGGATTCCACTACTGCGGAAAACAAAGATTAAAGACCAAGAGCCTAAAAAGCACATCTGTTTACAAAAATAGTCATTGAGGACCACCTCAGCTATAGACAACATTACTTGACTACTTGCAGTGGATACAGAAGTAACTTACTCTACTGTAAGAAGGTATAATACTATAAGGAAGAGGGCAAGTCAATAGGTTTTCAAGATTCAGTATAGAGTAATCATTCTACTTCATACTGCACTACCACCTAGGTCTAGCTGTGCTTCAGTAGTAGCCCTTTATGCCAGCAATACTGAACCCTCAACAAGATAGACAAAATTGGTTTTATGTGAAAAACTTATTTTACATAAGGTTCACATTATGACTATCCAACCAGTCAAGGGCTTAAATGGCCTCTTTCTTCCCAGAACTCCCAGCAGTAGCCTAGACAGTTTCGCTTTATATTTATACAGTTCATAGTGTATGTATCACCAGTCCCAAGCACCTACATTACTGTCTGATATTAGCAACACCTTTATGAGGTCATTTAGCCAAGGTGGCAGCTAAAGCTGTGTTTCAGTATCTCCGCACACAGACGCAGAGGTCCCTAGTATCAGCATTGCCAGGTCTAAGTTCTAAAGCACTGTACTAACATTTGGACAACACCTAAGTAGGAATTGCTTTTCTATTTTTTTAATATCTGGACAATCAAAGAGCAAATTCTGAAGAAGCATGAGCCAAAAGAAGACTCCTCAATGATGTTAGTAAGAATACCAAAACATGTGTTATGAAAGACTGGCAAGTACATTTTTTGTATTTTCATTGGGTTAAATGTAAAATACAACATATTACTAAGTTTGGAGAATTTCACCAACACGTTTGTGCTATTAATTTCACCTCCTTTCATAAGGAAGTTGACTTACCTAGTACTGTTACAGTTGTTGATGACTGTGTATTTCCAAGTGGGAATGTAACTGCTTTGCAAAGATATTCTCCTGCATCAGAAAAGCTTACGTTTTTTAAGATGATTGTTGCATCAGTGAGCAAGTTGTTCTTAAATGACACTCTTCCTTGGTAGTCTCCTTGAATAGCTATTCCATGGTCAGGGTGATGTACTGCAATACTCTGTGAACTTTTACCACGTGTCTTCTCCCAAGAAACTTGTGCTATTGTTTCATTCACATCAATCAGACATTTCAGTTCAACCTTCTTCCCCCAAACTGCTGTCACATGTGGATTAACAACTGGTCCAGCTAAGGCACCTAAAAGCAAAGTAATCATTAGTTGGTACACAGTAAGGTTATGCCTTTAAGTCTTTACGTTAAGCTTTTGTCAGTTATTAGCTTGCCTTTTTCAAAGATAATTCCTACTTCCTTCTAATTTACTGTATTCTAGCTGATTCATGGCAATGTGGAAACATGCCTTAAGCAGTAACAAAGCTAGGTGTAGATCAACCATTCTTCAGAGAATACTATCACTAATACACAACTTTCTATAAAAATGACCTGATAATTGTGTAACTGGTGGATCAATCTTGTGGGAATTTAACTAGATATGAGCATTGCATGTATTTAGAAGTACCTAAGAAACAGTAACCAGACATGGTACTTGAGCAGTCTGACTACTGTTCCAGAGCATCAAGTAAAAATTTAAGTTAAATGAACTCCACTTATTTCTACTTCTGAAAGATAGGACTTTTAATAAAGATAATTTAGTGAAGAATGCATAAGTGAACCATTTACCACACCATACCAGTAACTACTTAAAAAGCAAAGCAACAATAAAAAAAATTCAAAACCCCACAAACTACTCCATCTTAACAGTGACAGTCAATCTAAGAATTCAATTTTAGCTTTGATATCCTAGTTTCCAATCAAGATGTGCCATCATACACAATTTTTCTGCAACACTGTAGTGTGTTGTCTTCGCTTCTCTATATCAACACAACAAATACTTAAGAGTAGGTACAGTCAAGTGTTTGCTTAAGATTCAATGTATTTCCATTTAATAGCTAAAATACTTTCCACAGTAGCAACTGCATTCTGAACTCAAGTGTTTCATACCACCTCCTTTCAAGAAACGAAATCCACCAGGACAAAGCAGTTCATTAAAACACAGGTTCAAAATTTATTTTGCTAAACAGATGCTCCAGCAACTTCAAAAAATTATCCTCTTTGAGTAAACTAATATGATGAAAAAAACCACAGTCTTAATCCACACTATGTTTCTTTTTACTGTGCTTGACTTTTAACAAAGCCATTTCAACTGCCTTTTTTTTTAAATCTAGTTATCAAATCAGTACTTTAAGCTGTTACTGAGAAAGTTCACCCATGGAACAATGTTCAAGTCTAAATTTTAGTAGCACCATTTTCACAAGCACGAAGAGGTAATTCAACTTCAGCTATGGATTTCTTCAGTATAAAACTACTAATGCCAATAGTATGAAAACATTAAGCTGCACAAAAAAAAAAAAAAAAAAAATCAAACTAAGCCGGAACTTTATAACAAGATTGTTGATATGCCAGTCGCTAAAAGAAGCTGGGTGAGGGGAAACAAAAAAGCCAGAAACCCCAAAATCTAAGCTTCATATAGAGAGTATCTACCACGACTAATCCACAAGAAAGAACATTTTGTCTAGTCTCCTCATGCCTAACTAATACATAATGTTGAGACAGATATGGGAAAGAGGGAAACTATTTGAACACTAACTGAAATGCACAGAGTTCTGCCCAAACTCTGCCTCCACTTGCCATGTCTACATTTAAGCATAAGGTAGAGTGTTCCTTAAAAAGTATTTACCTATTGCTTTCTACCTTGCATAAATAAGGCTCATAAGTTACACTGCAGCAATGTATTTCAGAATGTACAGAATATACATAATGTCATTTAAGAAAAACTTTTGTTCAGAAACTGGCAATTTGCAATATTTAAATCTACTGAAATTTAACCTGTACTGGACCTTAACATAATGATCAGCTGTATACAACTCCAGTAAACTTAGTTCAGAAAAGCCCTACAAGTAAACTTACACAAAAGCTGCTTGACTTCTAGGAAGGTAACAAACTGAAGGAGGAAGTCATCCTGCTTAGTGGATCACACAAGCTGTTTTGCTTCTTTTTATTTATTACAATTCTACTTCCAATAATTAGAGGCGTTAGCTACATAAAGATGACCAGGGTACACTTAAGTTAGTACTCAACTAACTTTTTTTGAAGATGTGAACACAAAACATTTTTTCCACCAAGTAACACTTCTAATAGCTCATTTCTGCCATAAGAGCATTGTGCTCTCACATGAATTGTATTAATATTTTCAGAAGTCGGACTTTTTTTATTGCTGCCACTTTCAAGATTTACAGACTAAACTGAGCAGGCCTCATATAGATTCATATACATACACACTTGTAAATAACCAATATTCTATGGCTGCATCTTATTGTTCATTCACCTTCTCCAAGAAAGAAAGTTAACTCAACAAATCATTACATCAAATTTCATGCATTTATCTCACCTTCTGACACATGCTCAAGACTCAAAAGACCAAAAAAACCCCAACCATCTATGCTGATCATTTAACTTGAACTTACATACAGTTTATATAACAGTATATACACTTCGAAGTGTTCAAAGTTTTAAAAACAGTTTAAAGCTCAGATGAAAACAACCACATTTAATTTGCAATAATATCTCTGGTTTTAATCTTCAGCCAGTTATTATTTAACAAATGTCTTTTAGTTGCTGAACAATCAAGCTAACAGTTCAAACCAGCAAGTTAATTACTATGCTGATATTCAGGGCTCTCCAAGACTCAGGACTAAGACAGGTATTTCCTTTGACATAGAGACTTCCACACTAGAATCAGCACTTTGCTCAGAGATTGTACTTGAATAAGGAGTAACAGCTACATGTCTACTTCAAAAGTTTTAGAGGCTTACAATGCACAAGATTCTGAACAAGACACTTAAAGGCCACATTACTCTCATCCTTAACTGATCCAAGGTACTGATGCATAGGACATGTTTACTGTTTTGATAAAGCCTAGCTCTCCTCCTCTTGAAATCTAATACTGAAATCTGACCACCTTTACTTGCGTTTTCACAATATTGAAGTCCTTGCTTATTATGATTCTCAACATCCCTTAAGGAAACAATTTGTGCTCACTTACTAATCAAGATCTTATCTTCTAACTTCTCAATGGAGAAACAGCATCATGAAGTTTTCCTACATTTTTCTCTAGTTTTGACAGTTTTTTGTGGATTTTCCCCCCTTTTCACTCACTCAGAAGACAGAAAAAAACCAGCTTATGTCTTCCCTCTCATTTCCTTAATCATGTGTGCTGACAGGTCATACATTCCAGCACGTCTTTGAAACACGGAATGAGGTTCTCACATAATGATTCTATGATAACCTGCTTAACTGAAGACACCGTCAGATGACTTTTACAGTGAGTTACAATAATTACCTGAGTATAATATTGCGATATGGCACCAACAGCATTCATTTCAAAGCTTTGAACCTGTGTAATTCAGACTGTACAAATGTTTTAGAACTCCTGGTCTGTGCCAGCCACCCAGACTCCCTCCTTTAATGAAACCATTCATACTACTGTTCCAATTCTACAGGCAACATCAAGAGATTGTCCAGTACTGTTTCATATGCAGCCTGGCATTATTATCATCTCCAGTACCTTCAGATGTTTCAGTTTTAGCTAAGTCCCTACACACTGTTTTTTTGATCACACAGTGATCCAATCCATACTAGTAAATACTTCATGTCCAAGTCTATCACAAAACTACTTTGTATTTAAATCTAACAGAAGTTAAGCAGGTGGATACTCCTCCTAGGTGATCTACTTGACACACCTATTTTCCAGTCTATTTGCAAA
Organism: Coracias cyanogaster; assembly: GCA_033124195.1. Classification (NCBI taxonomy): domain Eukaryota; kingdom Metazoa; phylum Chordata; class Aves; order Coraciiformes; family Coraciidae; genus Coracias; species Coracias cyanogaster. The sequence continues at coordinate 27,519 of JAVSBS010003958.1, read as the reverse complement.
CATGCTAATAAGACTCTTAACCTATTTCATAGATAAGACTTAGTTGCATGCAGATGCTGATGGTCCACATCTCAGCTTCTCAAACTGTAACCATTCCTGTCTCTCTCTCATTCTAGAAACATAAGGACTTTTAAAAAAGCAGTGACTTAAAGTTCATGACTCCACACTTACTTACTAATAGCATGAGACTTCAACCTCAAACTTCAAGTCTTCCAATAAAATACTTTCAAGGCTGGACAATGGATTATCTCATTCGAAAATGCAGGAGGGAAGGCATAATCTTCTTGTTCTAATATTTCTGGTACAACACCTTCCAGAAGAATATGGTTTTAGCCTTTTTGGTTGACACCCCCTGCTCCCTCCCAAAATTAGCTGCAGCATCTCTTCATTTTCCTACCCATTTTCTTCACATCAACACAGACCAAATTTCAAGGCCCAGTACTGCAAACATAGCTCAGTCCAAATTGTACAAGATACTGGATTTGTCATTTTTTTCTAACAAAATTTTCATCAGGTTTACATTGTGCTTACTAGCTCTCCAGTTTCAGACCACTGCAAGAATCTTACTCACAACAGCAGAGCACTGACCAATCTCACTTACCTTGTCAAAAAAAGTTCGAAGAGTAAACAAAGCAAAAATCCCTAAAACACACATCTAGCATTAAAAGTCATGGAATTGGGAGCTATCAAATATTGATCATGATAACAGAAACTGTTTATTAATAATTCTTAATCATCTCTCACTAACTGAAAAACAATACTGAGGAAATATATGGGCTCCAATATACAATGACCTTCTTAATACAAAGTATTCATGCTACAAAATGAGGGAATACTCTCCATACTTCCAGGCTTTTTATTGTAATTAACAGCAGATTTAGAGATTTTCTACAGGGAACAGTCATGCATAAGGCTAATTATAACAGCAATCCATTTTGTTACCTGCTACACAACCACAGCCTGTTTAATAGCACACCATTGGCACAACAAAGAGACCACACTGACACTTCCTAACCACTTTGTGCTAGCTGTTAACTCTTTCCACAGGACATTAAAGCCAAACCACTGAAGAACAAAAAAATTTAAGTTTTTCCCTATCAGGAAGTTATTCAGACCATGGGTTTATCTGGCCTTAGCACACAGTAACACAGGGATCTAAGAAGAGTTCCAATCAAGAGCAGAGCAGAACAGGAATATCTCATTTTAGTGACAGCAAGTTGCTATGTCAGCAGAATTTCCCATAAAACACTTTTAAGGTCAGCCTAAGCATTACTGTTGTTAGGTTAGTTTAGTTTTAGCTTACACCAGTAAGCTTAGTCTCACTCTCCCAGCCCTCCTGCTCCTGTATCAGCACTCATCATGTACCTAAAAGCCCAACCTACAAAAACTCACTTGTTTTATTCCTGATTTATCCTTCTGAATTGGTTCATTCCCTGCCCAGTCAATTACAAGTGGCAACCCAACAGAGACAAGAGCACAGCTTGCACATTCTAGTGGCATTTTCAGATTTGTTGACCTAGAGAATCAAATCGCTTAAGGACACTGCAGAAGAAAGGCTGAAACCTCAACTTGAGGCTTTATAAAAATATATACTTAAATTACTAGGAAGAAGGCAGCATGTGTCTTTTGAGTACCAGACCACAATCAAATTACTGTGTCAAAAAAAGATCAGAACCAAGGAATGGAAGGGATTCAAGATTAAGTACGAAATACTCCCAATTGGAATTGTTAAGCAAGTACTAAGGAAAAAGCCTGCACTTACGTCAAAGAGATAGTATTACAATCTAGTGTTGGTCTCACCTAAGGATCTGCTTTATTACAGTCCTCACTTGAGATTCAGTACTAGTTTGTCAATGAAGTTTTTTTGAGGGAAGTGGGCTGGGAGCAAAAACAGGGCATGAAGTTGGCTTCCATAAGCACTACATTTACTAGACTCAGATCAACTTCCATTTTTGTACAGTGATCAGTTTTTTCTTTTAAAAAAAAAAATCAAACCAAAGGTATACCATTCCCACCTTAGAAAAGCAGTTCTTAAAATCTTGTTCAGTGTTTATCACAGCAGTATAACCAGCATACAAAACCCTACAAGAAGGGAAGAAGTTTTCGTGAAATGTGGCATAGCAACTGAATAGTCTGAAGCCAAGACTACTGAAATCCTCCTAGCCTTTCTCTGCACTTGCCAGCTATCTCAGGCTGCTTTTTCATTTTATGATCAAGGGACTCAGTCTTTTGAATCCAGAGGTCAACTTTATGTGATACCAAAATGCAACTAGGAACATTAGGACAACCATTGTTTAAATAATAACTTATTCCAAGATTTCTCCCACCACATTGATATATCACTATTGTGGCTCAAGCACATTCATCAATTAGAAATAAATCTGTTATTTCCTAAATGTTAAATTTTTATACCTTGAAATGGACCTCAACAGCTATAGTAAGGGAAACAATTTCTAGTTGAAAATTGTAAAACAAAAAGGTTGCAAAAAGGTGAAATTTTTCAAGCATCCTAGAAGTTGGAAGACACTGGCCACAAAACCAGCTTGAGTTTGAGAATGCATGCAAAGGTTAGTCTCTTAATTTCTGTACTGTCTCAGTCAAAAGTTAACTGTTGCTGAAGCAGGGGTTTTCCTCAAAACATCAGCCCCAAGACAGGAAAATTACCAGTTAAGTGCTATCATCAGATGCTCTGCACAATTTGAGTACTTTGAACCTCCACCTGCTGCTCCTAAGGGTAGAGCTGACAACACATCACACCATTCTACCATGCAGCCTGTGTAATTTAACTCCTTCATTCCCCACAGCTGATGGAAAGGACAGTCAATTATCTTCCTCTAGTTGCTGAATCAACACATGTGTATATATATACATATAGATATATATATAAACAAATAAAACAAGGTATACTGATGATAAAGTATGCAAACCTCTACAGTGCCACAACAAACACTTAACAGCAAGATTGATGTTTTCATCACAGAAAGCAAGGAAACGGATTAGAAGGAGGTGTTTTACTCCAGTACAACACAAAGTCAAAAAAGTAGTTAAACTCAGCGTTTGACATTAACATATCTTGAGCTCAATTCATGTAGTCATGAAAGCTTCATAAAAGCTCTGCATCTTTGCAACTGAAGTCAGGTATGGCAGTGATCCACTACTCTTATTCCACAATGCTGTTTTCTTCACATGTGAACTGCCTTCACCTAGGGCAGAGATTGTCCCTGCTTACTCTGGTAGCTACCATGCTGCACAGACCTTTGGTATCAAACAGTAGGAAACTAAATACAATCTAAGACACTAGAGGAAAGTTTTAAAAAGGTTAGGCTCATGATTCAAACTAAGTTGTGAAGGACACTCTTAGAAAGCCAGTTTTATAAGGTTAAAGCTTTAAATCTAACTCCTAACTGCAACTGTTTACTAAGTCCCATGAACTCTAAAGCTTCATCTGGAATTTCAACTGAAACTACATTAGCATTAGTGTCTGTTTCACACACTCTTCAATTATAATCTACACATGTTAACACATAGCAAATTATGGGCATTCATGTTTATCCTGGTACTAAGCATTCAGATGTTCACAAGACACTTAGAACTATTAAGTGAGGTAAGCTATGAGGCAGCTGGAAGTTCTTCCGAAATGAACATTCCAATTTCTTTTCAACCAGCCAAACCTCCCAATCCCACCCCCTGTAAAAGGAAACAAGCAAGACAAAAAGGTACTCTTCTTCCAATAAATTGGTCAGGCTCAAAAGCAGGACTGGAAGAAAACATCTCATCTTCAGTCCCACTCCCTCAAAAAATTAAACAAGTAAAACAGTACACAAGTAGATCAAAAGTTATCCATAGAGATATACACCACTTCTCCCTAAGCACCAAATGCTTCACATTACCATTTAAATAAATTTAAATCCCAGAGTACCAGAGCAATAGGTATAAATACACAGAAAGCAAAGAAACTGAAAAAAGCAGTTACTCATGTAACTCAAACCTCTGATTGGAAAGTTTGTTGAAGAGTTCCACACAATCTTCAAAATCTTTTGAAATACAAAAGATGAGTCAGTAGTTCTGACAATGTGACCTGGAGGAAAACGGTTAGAGTCCTCCTAAGTCGCATCCAGTTTAAACACATAACCAAAATATCTAACAGATATAGTGGGAGACCAAAAGGAGCATTGCACTGTTCTATGTCTTGGTGGGACAGGCAACTAACTGCATTAGAAACAGAAAAAACAAACATCCAAACGAATCTAAGCTGATCCTACACTGGGGTACAGACATGATCTGCTGTTCAAGGATTTTGCCAGACTAATTACTGTAAGATTATTAACAGACATTTTTAGTAAAGTAATAATCTAGTCTTCCTTCCCACTCTTGTTAGCTATGACAGGACACATATGCTGATGGACTCAATTACAAGCTCTTTCAGGAGCTTATTTGCAACAATCCATTCAGTACACTTGTACCACTTCCTCTCCCATGATCATTTGGTTCACCCAGACCTCACTACTCTGAGGAAATTTCAGACTAGGCTGCTTTTAGAAGTCTCCTTCCCAGTCCTCTTACCAGCAACCTGCTGATTCACATATTTTCCACCTGTGTTTCAAGACTATCCTCAACTGCTTCGAAAATCAAGGAACTTACAGTTACATATGAAGAAATTACCAAAAACAGAAAGAAGACAATTAAGTCAGAAGACATCTAGGATGGCCAATTCATTTAATTTTTAATGTTCAATACCACTCTAAAAAGTTAATAATTATGAAACCAAAGGTTCTGTGTTCAAGAGCACCAGTGCTTCTGGCTAGCGCATATTTATGCGTTAAGACAGTACTTTCAACTACTTTTTTCACCCTCAGGTTTACTCCATTTGGGGTTTAACTTGAATGCTATATTCAACCTGTTCAATTAAATAGCTGTTTTGTCACCAAATGTTTTTCACCATTTGCTTCTTCTGTTTGTATCCTTCCCAGTTAGTCTTTTCAGTAAAGATCTTCCTTTTCATCCTATGTACAGCCAGCTCACAGCAGGTAATCAAGTCTTCTCTATTATTTCTTGTTTTCTGATCCACAAGCAGATATTCAACTTCCATCACGTATTTTTTAAAAGCTTTTAACTCTTCAAAGCTGTGCATACGAATCCACACAAAGTCTCTGTTAACATCAGTTTGTTCTCAACTGAGTCACTGTGACATACTCAAATCACTCCTTTGAGACCAGTTTTCTCATTCTCAACCACAAAAGACTTGGAGAAATAACAGACAGGCTTCAGCTTTGAGAAAAGTAAATCCTTCTGAGTATGTTCATTAATATGTTATAACCTGATGTTTAGACAAGTTCAGTGTTGCTTGCTTAAAATTTTTTTTAAAAGCTCAATTTCTTCATTTATTTGCAGGGCTGTGAACTTAAGGTGATGACAGAAGCTCCACTCAGAACAGAGTAGCATCTAATCACTTACTTTCAGTCAGCTACTGCTTCAGCTTTTCTGCCTTCTATAAATGAAGTATACAGAGCTTCATTGCCTTTAAGACAGACCAATCGCCTACTACCAACTTTTAATGATGTAAGGAGACTTATATACAAGACACAAACTACCACTTCTGCACATCAATTCATTCTTTAAAGGTTTTAATTCTAGTAAGCTCTTCAGAGCTAAGTCTGTAACTTCCAAAATTGGCATTACTATGCCTCAAGTTCAAAGCAGATGCCAAAATAGTATCATGACAGAGGACATGCTTCAAAATAGTACATTATCTAGTTCATACCTTCACGCAAGGCCATGAAAAGACACAAGAAGGCAATGCAGCTTCCAGTCCATAATCCAAACTTCAGAGGTAGGTACAAGACATTCAAGCTATTCTAAGTCACCATTATTCCACCACATTCAGAACTGTATGTGAGATGCTCAGCTGTGCTAGTGAAGGACAATCCAGAGGAGGCAAGGCTTACTGTAGGATTTCCATTCAGGTAAGAACAGCACTTAAGCCAAAGACACACCTGACTTGCACAGGATTGCCTACACAATTGACTGTATAGATGAAAAGATCAAAAGATTGCTATTTCACTACAAAAATAAATGTGTGACTTGAACCTTTTCTGTAAGTTATTGTAGATAGGGACAGGGGATTAATTCTGCAGCCTCATCTTTCAATAACTCTTAGATAAAATGCTTCAGATAGGAAAGATGTTTGATCAAGATCATAGAATCATAGAATGTATTGGGTTGGAAGGGACCATCCAAGGTCATCTAGTCCAAACCCCCTGCAGTCAGTTTTAGATTGAGATTCATTCCCTGCACTCCACATACACTTCCCTAATACCTAGAAGCCTAACAGCACAGTCTGTCACAATAAAAATTTGTGCTCTCTCCAAGGAAAAAATTACCAAGAGTCCCATACAGAAAAACAGGAAATAACATGGGGAAGAGTGGTTTGTCAGGACAAACATTTTCCTTGCAATACTTTCAGCTGTCCCAAGCCTGACTTGACCTGTCAGCTTAACCTACAGTTGATTTTAAAGTACTCATCCATCTCCCATTGGCTTCACAAGCCTTCTGGATCCACAGCACCCTATGGCAAGGGGTGACAGCAATCTTGCCACTAGTTAGAAAACCATCTGCTTTGCTTGCAACTTTCCTTTCAGCTTCATTTGACAAGGACATAAGTCTTGCACTATAAAACATTGTTGACATCACTCATGATTTCACAGATCCCACCAAAATCCTCCCTCTCTTTCCCTCCTCCCAATAAATGATCTCTTTTCTCAAGCAGTAAGTCTTAGCCAACTTCACTTAGAAGCCCATTTTCATACCATTGATCCTTGCTGCCCTCTGAACCTACTCCAAACCCTTGGCTTTGGGGTTTTCTATGTTGGTTGGTTGCTTGCTTTTAAGATCAAGGGACCAAAACTAAATAGAATATTTGAAGAACAGGCAAGAAATCATTTACATGTTGGCACACTATGTTCCGTTTTGTTCTTTTAGTCCAAAATTTGATTTGCCCCCTACACTCTTTTAAAGTTAACTAGCAGAGGAAGTCATTAGTTCACAGAATTGACTATCATAGCCAAGGCCTTGTTTCCAAGTATACTAATAGTTAGCTCAGAGGTAACGATATGTATGAAGTTTACTCCTCCCCTCCACAAAGGAGGCCTCAGGGGCATCATTGAGCATTTATCCACAGTTCAGCTTGTTTCATGGTTCTAACACTCAGTTTTATAAGGTCCTCCATAACTCTATGTAATTAATCTTTATTCCAACTTGCTATCAGCAACGAATCATTATGTTTAACTAGTGCATCTCATACTCCAGGAAATGCAATAGACAAGATCCTACTATTCTCCAGAACCACCTAGAACTATAGCTTCCATATGAATTCTCTCCAGAAAAAGGTGCTAGCAAGATTGCAGTGACTGCTAACTGAATGTATGGTCAGATGAACATCCCCATACACTTCCTTCCAGTCTTCAACCCTATCCAATCCTTATTTGGAAAAGCAATTTCATGCTATTTCATGCTATCACAATACCCACCAGCATTTTTTGTTGTTTTTGAGAGGAAGAAGAGGATTGTGGATGGAGGATTGGGCACCAAATATCACAGAAGTCTGAAGACTTATTGCCCATTACTCCTGCTTCATTTAAAAAACCTGGGAGTTATCAATGACATAGCACAGCCTCTTCCACCTAGCCACAAACTTGCAAGAATGTGGGTTGGTATTCCAGGAGTCACACACTTAGTCCAACAAACAACTTGCCTTCCAATTTATATAGTTGCTGTTTCAGCACTAACATATAATAAACTGCCAATTACACAGACTAAAAGAAATAAAAGGCAACTGCAATCAGAATAAAAAAATGCAATAAAAAGCAATCAGTATAGGATTTTTGTCATTGCTGTTTGCTGTCTTTCATTATAAGGTAGAAAGCCACCATTTTGCTACACAGCAATAGACATGTACACCACCATACTAATCTGCAGTAACTGCAGATAACTGAAAAGTGTATCTTGCTAGATTACCTAGCAAGTGCATGTCTACCACAGAGTGTAAGTTATTAGCTGCAAGACATTCTTCACTTAATCATTCTGACTTCATCTATCAGACCCAAGCATTCAGAATGCTCAAGTCCTAGGAATTACTATTTATCAGTACCACCTCGTAGAGAACATGCATTCACAGAAAGCCTGTGAAGTCTCCAAAGTATTCAACAGGTCACGTCTGACAGAGATATAATATATTATATATATTAATTTTTTCCAACCAAGACACCTACAAATTATCACAAATACAAGCAGGCTCCTACATATAGGTTTCTTCATAACGCATTTCTCAACAGCAAAGGTAAACAAGCTCTAATGTTGATTTAGAGAATGATTTCATGTAGGTAAGAGGCAAGAGACCTCTAGAAGCCACTTAGTGCTGTTCAAAGTAGGTCAAATTCTATTAGACTGCTTGGAAGGTGGTCCAGTCAGGTTTTGAATATTGCCATAGAATGATATTCCTCAACCACTTTGGGTACTCACTCCAGTGTCTGATCTCCCTCAAAGAGCAGGATTTATTCCTTACATTGACTTGCAAATTTCCCCCAGTTCCGCATGTTCCTATTCCCTCTTGTGCTGCACCTCTGAAAAAACCTGCTTCCATCTTCACAGAATCACAGTATGTTAGGGGTTGGAAGGGACCTCAAAGATCATCTAGTCCAGCCCTCCTGCCAGAGCAGGATCACCTACAATAGATCCCACAGGAATGCGTCCAGGCAGCTTTTGAATGTCTCCAAAGAAGGAGACTCCACAACTCCCCTGGGCAGCATGTTCCAGTCTCTGTCACCCTCACCATGAAAAAGTTTTTTCTAATATTTTTATGGAATCTCCTATGTTCCATAACACTATGTAATTAGGTCTATGTTACCTTCTTGAAACACTCCCATCAGGCAACAGTAACATCTTCTCAGCCTTCCCTTCTCCAGGCTGATCAAGTCCAGATTTTGCGGTCTCTCCTCATATATCCTGTGCTACAGACCTCAACCAACATGGTGGCCCACCACTGGGCTTGCTACAGTACCTCAGTGTCTCTCTGGTACTGGGGAGCCCCAGACTGGACACAGAGCTCCCATGTCAAACAGAGGTGACATGCGTAACAGCCAAGGATGAGTAGCCTTTCTTTGCTGCAAGGGCAAACCGCTGATACACGTTCTATTTGCTATTCACCAGGACCCCACATCTGTGCCTGTCAAGCTGCCTTCCAGCCCACTGGACCACAGCCTATGCTGTTCTGTGTGGTTATTCCAGTCCAGATGTGGGACTTCACATCTGCCATTACTGAACACCATGAGGTTCCAGCCAGCCTGTTTCTCCAGCATGTTGAGGTCCCTCAAAGTAACAGTCCTGCTTCCTAGTGCATCAACTGTACCCCAGTTTGGAATATCCACAAACTTACTGAAAGCACTACACCCTGCCTTCAAAGACATGAAATGGTATTTGCTCCTGTATAAACTGACAGCCATCAGCTGGACTCTGTACAACTGAATTCCACCCTTCAAACCATTCCCAACCACCTTTTTGCCCTTCATGTCCCTGAAGAAGGCTTAGCAGAGGATTTGCGCCATAATCTTCCCATGAACTGCTGCAATGATTCTATGATTCCTGGATACTCCTTTCCTGAAGATGGGTAAGATGCCTTCCTTTTTTACTCATAAGGAACCCTCTCCAGTCACTACGGCTTTTTCAAGGTGACAGAACATGACATCAGCCAATGCACGCAGCACTCTCAGAAGCATGCTTTTTTACTCATGGTCTTGAGTATGCCTAAGTACTCTCAAACGGTATTTTTCTCTGCTGAGGGAAATTCTACACCCCACAGATCTGCTACTAGGCTCAAGTAACTGGAAAGCCAGGGGGCAGACCTTCTCAGTGAAAACCCCTCAGATACATTGCTCCTTTTGTCTTGTCTTCAGATGAGAGAAAAATCTCGGGACATCTCAATACACCTAGTTTAAAGCCCTCCTCCCAAGTTAACAATGCTATTGGAAAAGAAACTCCCATCTTACTTTGCCAGATAGACCCTGGCTCTAGCTCAGCAGTTCCTGTTTCTCAAGAACAGCTCAGTGGTCAGAGAAATCAAAGTCCTACTTTTGACAGCAGACGAATGCATATAGTCCTACCCGAGTCTTTCTCCCTCACTGGGATACGCACCCAGATTGAGGGCTCTAGGTTGAGACCTGCCTCAGTTGGAGGGCCTTCCTGTCCTTCACCTTTGCCCTCAGAATTCTTCAGTCACTCTTGATAACACTCAGGGTTACCCTTGGCAGAATCACTGGTGACCATGCAGATATACACAAAACACAACAGGTAAAAGACAGGACTTAGTCTCTCCATAACATCTAGACCCACTGGCCCTGAAGGTGGGGGGCGGGGGGGGGTTGGCAAGGAGTTCTGCAAATACCGGAGGGCAGGATTGAGGACGCTGGGGGGCTGTATCCAGCCCACGGGCCATAGTTTGAGGACCCCTACTCTACAACTACCTAAAAGGAGGCTGTCATGAGGCTGGTGCTGGTCTCTTCTCCTGGGTAACTAACAATAGGATGAGAGGTAATGGCCTCAAGTTGCACCAGGAGAGGTTTAGTTTGGATATTATGAAGAAGTTCTTTCCTGAAAGAGTGGTTAGGCATTGGAACAAGCTGCCCAGGGAAGTGGTGGAGTCACCATCCCTGGAGGTGTTTAAAAATGGCTAGATGTGGCACTTCAAGATATGGTATAGGGATCAGGGAGATGTTGGATGAAGGTTGGACTTGATGATCCTAGAAGTTTAACAAAGCCAAGTGCCGGGTCATGCACTTTGGCCACAACAACCCCCAGCAATGCTACAGGCTTGGGGAGGAGTGGCTGGAAAGCTGCCTGGCAGAAAAGGACCTGGGGGT
>JAVSBS010003958.1:0-15517 GCA_033124195.1 Coracias cyanogaster | reverse complement strand
AGACTCCACTTCTCCATACATTATTAGCAATAGCTTAAGTCTGCTTTAATTTATGGACTCCAAGAAACCACTAACCATCAACTTCACAATTATTCCCAAATAACATCTCCTGACTTAGGATAACTTAAACCCAACTACGTAGGGCGTTTCAGCCATTTTGGGCAGAACAAGAGAAATGGAAAAATACTGTTGTATTAACATCTTTAATTGTCTTGAATAGGATATTAATTTTACATAGGATTAAAGGAAAAGTTAAGTAGAAATGGACATCATTAACTAAGTGGAAAAAGGAACATGGCATACTCAGAGAGACTGCCCACTGCACTTGGTTGTGTGAATGTGCTCAGTACTTACAGAAAGCTCAAGGATAAATTAGCAAAAAATTCTGTACAAGAAAACACACTGAATTGCTTCAAATAAACACCCAGGTATCAGGATTTGAGGTGGGGGGGGGGGATTTTATTTTGGGTTTTGTGAAATTAATTTTAAGCAAGGACATGAAATTCTGTTAAATATAAAGAAGCAGCTGTAAGCATTTGTCACTTCCTACCCCCAGAACTGTACCATCCTATACTGGAACTAGAAAACCACTAAAAACTGGCTAGGAACGCTGATGTGTGTGGTGTCCTTCTAGATGAAGGGACAAGACCCTTAATTCCTATGAAAGCCTTGATTCCCTGAAGCAGACCACTCCTTCAGTTTTTTTACTCCAGGAAGGACTGAGGCCTGGGGGAGGAGAAGAGAGGTTGTACTTTGCACTACATAAAGTGGTAAACCTTCAAGTAAGTTCAGAAAAGCAGCTAAACATTAACTTAACATTCAAACGGCAAGTAATTGAAAATGTGATCTGGCAATATTTAACAACTGTGCCCATACGATGAAATTAAAAGGAACGTATTTTCTCGGGAGCAGCAAATCATAAAACGCAGTGCCAAAATCTCAGCTGTCCCCAACAAGATGAGTTACCAGTTACATTACAAAGTATGCAGATCCCTGCTTTCCCCTGCATTGCTGACACTGCTGGCTTTTTTTTTTAGCTCTTAAGGCTACCCTCCTCTGCAAGCTATTCCAGGAAGTTAACCCTTTTTTGTCCAGGAACTGCATCAAGACAGTAAGCCTAAGTAACCAATAGTCAAGCATATTAATGCTTTATAATAGCAGCTCAATTTACTGCCAAACAACATTTTCAGTATCTGTTGCACTGCCACTCAGCTCTGTGCTGCAAGGGACTGGTCTTACTGGCTCCTTATTTAAGCAACAGAAGAAACACATGCAAGCCTTTAAGAAATTCTCTAGAAGTTACTTATATTAGGAGTTAACAATGGGATCCAATTTTAAAGCAGGCTTTTAGCAATCAGACTGCTTTATAGGGAAAAACTTCTTTTCAAGTTTATTTGGACACTTCAATCGTAATAGAAAAAGACCTCCAACTACTTCTGCTTTTCTTCCAGAGCTAGCGATTGTAGTATCCTAGCTCCTGCCTACCCATGCAGGAATGAAGCTCATTTAGACTGAAAGGGACTTCTGGAGGTTATCCTATCCAATCTCCAACTGAAAGCAGGGCAAACTTTGAAGTCAGATCATGTTGCTCAGGGTAATGCTATAGTCAAGTTCTGAATATTTTCAAGGACAGAGATTCCACAACCTGTTTCAGTGCTTCATTCTCCATGTGGGAAAACATAATACTAACACATTATTAGAATTTCCTTTGTTGTAGCTTTTGTCTGTTGCCTCTTATCCATCCCCTGTGCATTTCTAAGATAAGTCTGCTTCCATTTTCTTTCACCTCCTAGTAAACACTTACAGCTCACAATTAGGATCCTCACTTCAGACTTTTCTTTTTTCAAAGCTAAACAAACTCATTTCTCATCCACATTTCATACACCATGTGCTGCTGACTCAGTATCTTAGTGACCTTCCACAGACACCTCAGCATCTGCCATGTACATGGGAGCAGAAAACTGGGCATGGTACTCCAGATGCAGTCTCACAAGCGCCAAATACTAGAGAATAATTGCTTCCTTCAACTGGCTCACCATGCCCAGTATGCTCTTCACCTTTTACACCCCACAAAGGCATATACTGACACACAGGGACCTCTATGGCTTTGTCCTGGCTTTTCGCCATTTAGCACCACATCTATGCTGCTGCATGTGGTTATTCCAGCCCAGAAAGGCTCAGTATTTGCTTCTGCTGGATTTCATGAGGTTTCTGCCATCTATTTCTCCAGTCCACAGAGTTTCACTTAATTAGTCCTAGTCTGCAGTGTATCAATTGCCCCTCACAAAGTGGCAGCATCCACTAACTTGCTGAAAGTGCATTACTGACCTGGAAAAGGGGTTAGAATGCAAACAAACTGCACTGATCCTTAAAGGCATGTCATCAGTAACAAGCCTCCAGGTAGACTTCTACAGATTATCAGAACCTTCTGAGACCAGCAGTACATCCAATTTTTCACCCACTTACTAATCCACTTACCTAAGCCATATCTCACCAATTTGGCTACAAGGACACTTTAGGAAACCTTGTTAAAAGCCTCTCAAGGTTACTAACACTCACTGTTCTTCCTCTGTTCACCGTCTTGTCCTATATACCTAGAGCAGCCCATTTAGGACCTCTTTTCATAGTAGTCTCAAACTGTAGAGACACCACAACTCCTTTTCCTCACTTACTTTAGTTTTCACCTTATTTGCAGCCACATCAATTGATCATACACAAGCCACGCCTCTCAAGTCTTGGAAAACACAGCTATGGAGTAGCTCTCATCAAGGGAACTTTCACTAACAGTTCCATATTCCTTTTTCTGTAAGGAAACACTCTAAGAATCTTTAAACATCTTACATGAAACTTACACAGAACGATTTCTTGACAACAGATGACATTCTGATTTATCAGAAGGCAACATAAGTTACTAAAAATGTTCACGTGAAAACACTGATGCACCAACTGTGATAACCTGGTTATAGCCAAAAGCCTTACTGTTTTACAGCCATTGAGCCTAACAGTTGAAAGGTTTGGGCTAGAAGGGACCTTAAAGATAGTCTAGTCCCAACCCCCTGCCATATAAACTACATGCAGAAGCTTGAGCTACCTCCAATATCACAAAATGCTGAATCACAGCTACACAGACCATGGTATACTTCTTCCTATACAGGATATCCTGGATAAATGGGTATATTGCACGTCCTAGTCACTGGAGGTAGAATATTTTATGCTACCTCAGCTACTACTAACACATTGAAATTTCCAATAGGATGCATTTAAATCTTGTAGTAAGTGAGTAATGGTGTGGTCACAACCACCAAATTTTCATAGTTGAGTTCTTTACATCTACAGGGCCTCTTCAAATGTTAAGGTACCATAATGAAGTCATAACAGCATTACTTCTGTTTCAAGAAAGTTTACCTTTTAAAGTCACAAGTGCAAGAAAGTGTTTAAAGCACAGAAGTAGTAGCACTGGTGAAGGGCCAAGCAGTAGGTTTTTATAATGCAAATACTATCCATCTTTACAAATGTTCAAAAATAGAATTAAGCTTACAGATCTTTGCTTCTTTAACCTCTAGTAATTATTTTTAGCAGAGTTGACTAAATACATTTTTATTGTGGCAAGGGCCAACGGTGATGTAGGAGAAATTAAAGACGGAATTGGGGGGAATAAAACTACCCCAAGTTTAAACATGCCAAAAGTTTTGTTCCCCCTCAGTTACTCTGTTATTAAGAAGTTCCTTGCAACTGATGTAATTTAACTTATGCTTGACTCAACTATTGTTCTATCAGATTATGTACCCCAAAAAGAAATTCAGTAAAGCTAGTTACTCAGCTTTAGCGATCAACTTTTTCACATTTTATCTCCAGCATCCCTTCACTCAATAGGCTATTCTTAAGTGTATTCGTCCCAGCAATAATTAGCTTTCAGCTTAACCTTCTGCAGCATGGGTGGCATTGCAAGTAAAAAAGGAGCACCACAAGTGGGCCAAGAATGCCCCCACAAAACAGGATTAAGAAAAAATTAAGTCAAACACTAATTTGTAATCACGAGCTAGTGAAAAGAACAGATACAGAATGAATAAATTCATTAAGCTACCTCAGTTGGTTTCTTCCACTCATCTGTACTCACATGAGCTATGGAGACCTGTTTGACCAGCCCTTACTCAACTTTTAGGAAGTATGGTTTTTTTGGCAGCAGACTGCTATTTCAATGACTTCAAATTGTGCATGTGCCACTGCATTACAGTGATAGCACCAGCACCATCTAAATATTTACAACAACATTCACTTAAGGAAAACATCCTGTTCTGTTGAAACTAATCTCAGGAAGATACAAAGGACAAGTCTAAAAACGATCATGGTATACCAGCCTTGACTAATAGAAAAGGAGAAAACAATGATCCCCTGTAGACATACAAAGGAATGTTAAATACCAGATAATTAAAATCTGATATGGGCAGGGGGGGAAATCAACAAGAGCCATCTACTGCTGCAGGTAATCCTAGTACACCGGCCAGCTCAAGACAAGCTATACTTGACCTGCCTTCCACATTGGGAATGCAAAAGCATACCATTTTAATGTATTGCAAAATTTAAGTTATTTTTACTTCTATACACTACTTCAAAAACAATGGAAAAAAACCAAAAATATTTAACAGAAGAATGCAGTAGTGGTAAGAAAGGATAGTCTGGAAGCTTGTTATTTTTCACTACCTGAACTAACAGTGACCTTCTTGATAACATGCTGATGTCAAACTTTGCCTACTCTGTTCCCCACACTTGGCAAAACAAAAGTAAAGGGAGGATAGGACAGAGACGGAAGTTTTGAGACTTCAAAAGTTTTTTTTCTTGCTGCTAATTTTATTCTACTGGTAACTCATGGACAGAAAGACCAGTTTAAGAATTCATATTTGAAACCATTCTAAATCTAAAAGTAAATTACCTGGAAAGAATGAAGAGAAGAGTAACTCTGGAAGCATCTGTCTATTGGAAAATAAAAAAAAGGTTTTGGTGTTTTTGCTATGACTCAGAAGTTGTGCTATGCCTCGAAACCCTTCACACCATAATCCTGTGTACTGAGTAACTACTGGCCTACCTTTCTCAGAACTAAGATAAACCCTGGCAATGAACCACCTCAGGAGTCTTATTCACTCATACCTATACCTCATTTTAACCTACTATTTCACACCTTCACTGTCTTTTCACATCCATGGGAGTAAGACAAGCTCTCACGTAACAGCTTTTTCATCTCTCCTCACTTTATAGACAGAAGCACAACAATAACTTTCCCTGACATCTTTACTGCACATTTTGCCACTTAATTGCTTATAATCTATTTCCTTGTATCTTATCCTCATTCAGCTATTCCCATCTTTTCTTCCTTAACTGTTTTTGAGATTTATTCTCATACTTACACAACACACTTCTGTAGACAATGCATTTGCTTTCTAACCAAGAATGGAGAATAGTGTTAATAACCCCTTTATCACTAAAAAAAATCTTGACTAATCTATATCATGCCTAATCCAGTAATTCATCATCTTATCCATCCTCTCAATAAAAACACATTACTCCATTTCAAATAGCTATGGTCTCTAAGGTTCTGAAAACAACTGTCCTTGAAATAAGTACTTCTCAAAAATCTTGTTTTAGATAGGCTAACTTCACTAAAAAACCCCATGGAAGACACCATATAGAAAGGTTTGTGTTGGAAGGTACCTTTAAAGATCATATACACCACATCCTCTTGGAACAACAACAAAAAACAACACCACAGTGTAACAAAATAATAATTAAATAATTGTACCTATAGCTACTCTTCACTAAAAAAATCTGGCCATTCTGTTAATATCCAATTATTGGGTCCTTACGAAAATTCCTCACAGGAACTTCTGCATTAGTATCTATACACCAGTCAGTACATCAGTCATCAGGATATTAAAAAAAAATAAATTATTGATTCAATACAAGATTCAAAGTTGGAAATGAGAAGTACAACTATAAACAGTGCTAGAGCAAAGTAATCTGTCATCACACGGCTCATCTTTAAGAGGCAATGTACTCCAGAGCAAGCAGAAAACACTAGTAATCTCAGCACTCTCACTTCTTTGTAAATTTATCTAACCGGTCTGTAGCCATACATTCTGATAAAGAACTGTTTGGATAATGCTGCATTCTACCACGCCACAGCAGGTCAAGCTACCTACACAGCAACAATCTGGTGTAACACTGGAAAGTAACGCTCTTCCAGTTTATTGCTCTTCAACAGATAACTGAATCAACACTAAAAAAGGACAGTGTTTATTAACAGGACTACAAGCAGCTGGCACTTGGCAAGACTACCTTCTATCAGTTTGTATACCGGGTTTTGCATTTCTTTTACCCTGCTTGCATTCACTGCTGATTTTGCTTCTAAAAAATGGATATTTAGACTTTTGATTCTAAAGCTTCTAACAACTTTTCTTTGAACTCCACCAAGGCTACTCTCATTAGCCACATACACCGCTCACTAAAGCAACATGCCCTGAATTCCTTTTGCCTTTTAACAGCAGATGTATTTCCATCTGAGATTTTGCATACCTTAAAAGCTCTACCACCAGCACCAGAAGGGTAATCAGCTGGTACATGCTCTGTGAAGGCAAATTTCTTGCTGCTTCTGCTATAAAACAATTGTTTCCCAGTATCATCCTGGAAGCAATACTACATAACAGATATGGGAAGGAGAAACCTGGATTTGACCCTATTTCTAAACAGGATACTTGACTCTAATCTTACAAGGAGTAAATCCTGCTAGAGTGTTCTTTTGTTCACTATCAATCTTTATATTTCATGATATGAAATTATTTAAGGAGGCAAGAGAGAAACATGCTGTTTAAATCAAGAAACTGTTCAACCTTTACGTGGCACAAGAGGCCAAACAACCATCACAATTCTTTTCAAATACCCAGTGTTCAGCTCTTAAGAACTCAATTAACATTAAACTTCACTTCCATATATATGTGAGTTCTTGCACACTAGAAGCCAAAAATGCTAGTAGTTGGCACCTTTGCTTTTCATTCATCCCAAAATTTATTACTGTAAACTGCTTTCACCTTGTCCATGCAAGTTTTATAACCACTTCTCAGAGCACCTCCAACTTGCATCATTGCCATGCAGTGCTACAGACAAATCAAAACTATCTTGTCTATTATTTAAACAGCAATCAAGAATTACAAGCCTATACAACATATTAAACACATTTTGTTATTTGGTGTTTCTTTTAGATAAGCACCACAATTTAACAGTGATCTCAAACATGACAGACCTACCACAACAAAATAAGAGCTAAGAACTGTTCTAAAACAGCACACCTAATATTATATTGAGGTTACTTGAAGTATGAGCTTGACAAAAGCCTGGCTTCATCTTTTTAATTATCAAGAAATCCAAGTTTACCACTAACCTACTCTATTTGAGGTTACTCTACCACTACAGTTGCTCTGTTTCTCCACACAGCACTTTCATACACTGCCCTACCTATAACAGCTCACCAACATTTCATTCTCTCCAACTTTTCAAATACCTTCTAAGGTATTCCTTTTCCTTCTCTTAATATTGTCATATTCGGTCACCTATTGCCCTTTAAAAAAATGCATTTCTCTCCATATCATTTTCAAAACACAAATGCATATTCAGACATGAATTTCTAAACTACTATCATTACCTCTTACATACAATGAGAAGAAAATACATTCTAATGTCTTTTTGAACACTGTACCACACTTTCTCATTTCCCAGGCAGTAATCTGGTTGGCTTGGCTTTTATCATGACTGAACCTGAAAATAATTTTTAAAGTTTCTAGTCAAACAGACTGTTCTACACAACTTACTTGGGAATTTCCCTTTTATTTGCAACTCAATTTCTGTATATGGTACACTCTATACTTTTATTATCCCCATGTTTATAAACCAACCCTTCCAACTCCACCAGTCTGGAGTTTTGTACTCCAGTCTGCTTTAAGGAAAAAAAAAATTTCAATAGGAATTTGAAAACATATGCCCCTTACTGAGAAGTTTAATACAATTTTATTCAATTTGAATTACTGGTTAATTCTTCAACAACATCCCCAAAAAATGCATTATCTACATTTTTCTATTCTATTCACCTCACCTGACATTTTTTTCTTGATTTTTAATTCATGCTTACATTCCAAAAAATTGTGCATGTAAAACCCAAACTTATCACTGTGTGCAAACTAATGAGGTACTGAAGTTGAGAAATTCATTATTTAGCAGCACAGAGGTTCTCATATACAGCATAGCTGAGAAATATTTGCCACAGTGTATACTGAGATATTTTAGAGACTAAAGGTTATGATGACGTTTCTGATGGATGCCATATACCTCCTCTAGTTCAAAGCTACACTAAATTTGATTATCTAACGTTTGTACATACTTCATTGCATCACACGCTGTTGAACTGAGAAGCTGGACTTGATAGTCTCGCTTTCCTAAAAAGCGGTATTTATTAAAGCAGACATATTCTTACAAAAAATACAAAAGTTGCTGTTATTTCATATTCCATATACATTTTCCCTCTTATTTTCTCCTGCAGTTTTTTGGCTTGAGTGTTGCGGGGTTTTGGTAATACTTCTCTGAGGAATTATAGATCAAATCATCATTTCCAGCTGTCGGTCAAAATGGTTGCATAAAAACTGATGTGATTTTAAAGTGAAGTTTTTCTACTAGTTTTGAAGGTTTTTTTGTGGTACTGTTTTCAATTCTTCCTTTTGCTAACATTATCAGAATTGACCAACCAGCAGAAGAATGGTGACCAAAAAGAGTCAGCAGTTTTGGCTTCTGTCAACATCTAATCAGGCTCAACATGTATTTACAAGTACTTTTAAGAGCCACAGTCATCATATTATTTTTCCTTCCCACTCACCTTTGACACTTCACAGATAATGAAAAGAATTGTGGGAAATTTCATGAGCAAAAATAAATAAATAAATAAAAAAGATACTGGTGAAAAAATTGTCTTTCCCTGCTCCTTACCTTACAGTCTAAAAGTCACTAGTAGTCTTTTAAGATTCTCCTTTTATCCAGAGATGATTCTTCAAAATTCTGCACTTGAAAAACAATGTTATTTCAACACAACATTCCCACTTTTGGCAGATGACTGATAAGACTTCTGAACAAGTTCACATATGCCAAAAACAATCTGGGAAGACTGACATCTGAATTAACTAATCAAGACTAAAATAGTAAGCTGCTGCGTGACATGGTACACAGATGCTCTTAAGTTCATTGTTACTATTATCTTCATATTTACATGTAAAAATAGCTTGGCCAGGTTATGTTAAGTCTGCAACTTCAGCTTTTTAATCACAAGAGAGCGGACATCACCCTGAACAAGGGAAGCAGGAAAAAAAAAAAAAAACAACAAAAAAACAAACACGGCCACTGGAAGAGGTGCCAATCCTATGAAAACTAAGTTTTCAACTCTTAGTTTTTAAAATGTGACACCACCTTAACACTGAAACAGTTGAATTACTACTAATAAAGCTATATACTGTATACTAAGTGTTTGTTATCAACTAAGAGCTCCAGAGTTTTATGTGCGGGAAATTAAACTGCTGGAAGCATTTTAAAGGGGAAGAAAAATAGGTCTTTAACACTTTTTAAAACATTCAGCCAAGTAGCTCTCGAGAACATGCAAGAAGGCAATAGATCTTGTTTCAGTTATTTCAACAGTTTAATAGCAGATGATCTATTAAAATAATAAGAAAACCATTTATTTATAAATATAATCCTGCAGCCAGGACATACTCTATCCAACACACAGCTATTCCTGCATAAGCAATTCAACTTTTTAACTGCTTCCCTTACATAAAGTTCACCTTCTCTAAAGCATCATCCCAGTAATCTCTGCCTAAGGAGACAGTTCCCTAATCCCACAGAACTCTTGTGCTTATAACAAGTATTGAAGTTGTTATTCAGCTTGACTAGGACCAAATCTGTCCTCTCCACAAAATTTATGTGAGAGCATTAGCTCTTAGTAAATTGAAACAGTAACAGGTTCACCATCAGACCAAGGAATGATTTGGAACTACTCTTCCTCCTCCAAAATAAACCCTATGTACATGAAGACCCACCCTTCTATCTTTCCTACAAGTTGCCTTTCTTGAGGGACAGGTAGAACACAGACAATTCAGCAGAGCTCTCTTTCAGCAAATGCATGCATTTAAGCTTAAATTAGTAATAATCTTCTTTTCTGAAAGCTACATCATTGCCAGAGGGGGGAGACTATTACATGCAAGAGCACAGTCTTACAGCACCAGTGCCTCAGCTCCCTCCCCTGAAAAGGTATTTCTCAGATACTATACAACTGCTTTATGGTGGCATGCTTTGCAAGTTCCTTGGTATTTTTATCACACGAAGCTCCAGGGACAACCTCCTCTAACTTGATCCTCCTTTCTTTAAGAGGGAAAGGACACGGTGTATCCTATAATAAAACATACTTTCCAACTATTCATTACTGCATTGGGAATACAACAGCAGGATGATGGGTTTCGATGTGCTCTTAAGTCCACTTTTTTCCTCATCTTCCACTGCTGTAAAAAAGACACGACACTCACTACAATGCATGCTAATAAATAAACAAACAAACAAATAGATAAATAAATGCTGCCCTGATATAGTTTTCAGCTGCTACGTCGTTTCCTGGTTTTACTCAGGAAAAAAAAAAAAAACACCCAAGCACACACCACGGGGTTGGTGGGGGTGGTCGGTGGTGCCGGTATTTTCCTACGAGGGACCACTTCAAGCCACACCGGGGGTTCCGCACCGCGGTGCCCCCAGCAATAGCTGCTCAAGATGAGAGCGATGGAGAGGACACAAAGCCATTCTCACAAGAGGAGATCAGAGATCTGAAACCATAAGCCTGCAGTAACTAGCACCGATTTCACCCTAATTAAGGGGAAACAACGGTGCAAGCCAAAAGCACCGGCAGCGAAGAAGGTGCTATTCCTTCCGCCGAAGTACCCCCGGAGAACCCCAAGACCCACCCTTCTGTCCTTCCCCCTGCCTAGCGGGGAGGTGGGGGGGGGGGGGTGCAGCCCTGAATTTCCGCACACAAGCGAAAGCGCGCCATTCGGGACGGGAATCACGGCGGATAACCTGCCGCCCGCCGGGAGGGGGGAAGCCCTAGCCCCGCCGCCGGGCCCGGGGCGGACAAACTTCCCCTGCCGCCCGGCGGCCCCGGGGCCGCGGCCCCCCGCGGAGCGGGGCTGTGTGGGGCCGGCCGCCCAACAAACTTGGCGGAGGCGCGCGGCGGGGCGGCCGCCCGCGCGAGTAACGGTTCCCCGCCGCAGCGCGCGACCCCCGCGGCCCCGCCGCGGCCTCCCGGGACGCCCGGCACCCTTCTGCTACCGGCCAGGCCGGCAGCGGCCTCCCGGCGTGCCCGCGTCCCAGCGGCGGCGCTAGCCGGGGGTTTCTGGGGGAGAAGGCGGGAGGAAGCGCCCGGGGGTCTCGCCGGCGCGGTGCAGGCTCCGGCTCCCACCCGTCTCCTCCCCAGTTGCTCCCGGCGGAGGCTACTGCGATCCCGGCCACATCCCATCCGCTTTCCTCGTTCGCTGGGAGGCCGGCAGGCGACCCCCGCCCCGCCCCGCCCGGCGCGCAAAGTTTCCCCCAACTCGGTCGAGTCCCTCGGAGCTCGGTTTTCTCTCCTCCTCCTCCACCCACCCCCATGGCCCTGCCCCGGCCGCCCACGGGAAACAAAAAGTTTCACTTACTGCAGCAGAAGCGAGAGAAAACCAGCGCCAGCAGCCCCAGCCCCGGCCCGGGAGGCACCGCCGAGCGCAACCACCGCCGCCGCCGCTGCTGCTGCTGCCGCCGCCGCTGCCACCACCAGCGGGACGAAGCACCGCCGCCGGCCGCTGGAAAAAGTTCCCGGAGAACGGGAGGAGCCGGCGAAGAGGGGAAACCAGCGGCAGCCCCCGCAGCAGCTCCGGCCCCTGCCATACTCCGTGTCTCGGCTCCCCGCCGCCGCCGCTACGACACCCGCCCGCTCGCTCCGGCTCCCGAACCAGCCGCCACCTCCCCGCACCGGGTGCGCGCGTCACTGAGCAGGGAGGCGCTGCGCGCCGCTCCCCGCCTTCCTCAGAGCGGGCCACACCACCCCGCCGCGGGGAGGGGGGGGGCGGAGGGAGGCGTGCGCCGAACGCCTCTACCTCGACCCCCGCCCCCTTCTCCCCGTTTCCAGCCCCGCCGCGGGGCGAGCGGCCTCGCCCCCGCCTCTCCCGGCCCGCCGCGCTGTGGACTCTCAAACGCGCACCGGGGCTGTGGGGGGGGGGGGGTTCCCCTTGGCAACACGGCGGACGCGGGGAGCCGGTGGGAGGGGGTGGCACAGCGTCCTCCCCCTGGGGGCTGTTGGTATGTCCCGCCCCGCCCCCTCCCCCCGCCCCGCCCGCCACCGCCCCGAGCGGGGCCGGGGGCGCCGCGCTCCCCGGCGGCCCGGCCCTGACTCACCGCTGGGCCCCCAGTTGTCCCTTGCATTCCCCGCCAGCCTCATCGGCCTCCTCCGCCTCTCCCGTCCCGCCGCGCCCCTGCAGGGAAGGGAGGCTCCGCCACGCGTCCCCCTCGCTGCCGTCCGGTTCACGCCGGCCGCGGGCGCCGCTGGGGCAGCGGGAAGCCGGCGGGTGAGGGGAGCCGTGCGGCCGAATGATCTGGCGCGGCCGGGCCAGGTCGGGCTGCCCCGCGGCCTGGGGGCCGGTCAGCAGCGTATGCCCCGGGCGCGGTCCCCCGGGGGAAGGCTGGGGACCGCCCGCAGCCCGCTCGCCGGGCGCGGTCACGGGCGTTCCCGTTCGCCCGGCCGCTGCGGGGGCCGGTCAAGGCCACGGCCCGGCTCCCTCGGGGCCCGGGGGGCTGGCCGGCGCCTCCTCGTCGCGACAGGCCGTTTCCTCCTCCACGGAGGCAGCCGCCCGCTGCGGGCCGGGACGCCGCGGGTCGGGCGCTGGGCCCCTGGCAGCGGGCGCGCAGGCTTGGCCCCGTGGCTTTACCGACAGTAAACTTTGCCGCCGGTGTCCGCTCTGGGCTGGCTCGGCCGTTGGCTAGCCACTGGTGAGAGGCATGTAAAGCGCTACCCGATCAGCACCGAGGTGCCGGGCAGCCGTTCCCACAGCCCCTCCCGACGTGGCTTGTGTAGGCATCTCGGCAGCCGGAGGGAGCATCGAGCGCACGGGTGCGAAAAGATGGGGCGGCCGCCCTAAGCCCGCAAGAGATGACAACATTCGAAGGCAGACTCTGGCAGAGCTCAGGGGTCTGAAACCATCTGGGAGCAGTGCAAACCGTGCGCGGAAATCACCGAGGAATACCAAATATGGCCCTGTGCAGCCCTCGCAGCGGGGCCTGCAGGGGTCCGGGGGGCAGCAGGGAGGGTTTCTGTCATGCGGACTCCTGCAGGGATTCTTGGCTGTGGCAGAGCACATAGCTTTGCTCTGGGTGAGGCTGCCATCGATGAGGGCAGAGCTGCTCTGCAGGGGAGCGATGATGCCCTGCCCCGAGCCACAGGTGGAGACCAACGTTGAAAGTAAGGTGGCAGGACACGGTGGCTGCTCCTGAGCTGAAGAGGGGATTCATGCTTTTGCCCAAGGTCCCAGGAGTCCAGCTAAGGGCTGTCAAATTAAAGCAGGCTGTAACCAGCTCACAAAATTAAAGGTAACTTTTCTAGGAAATAATTTCTTTGTTGCATCACTGCGCTGATCTGAATGTCAGTGTTGCGGGCACAATGTCAGGGGATGTTTCCCCAAATCAGATTTTTAATAGCAAAATACAGAAACTCAAAATAATTGAGAGTCTTGCTTCTTTAAAATCTAGGTGCGCATTTTCATTTTGATACACTAACCTTGCAAAACTTGAAGGGAAACACTGAATAGTTGTATACACCATACCCACTGCTGAGACATCTACTGGGAGCAGGTTCTGTATAAGCCCCACATTTTCCACAATACAGTGTAATATTTGATAATTTCCATCAATGGTGGGCATGAAGAGCAGTTTCTCTCAAAGGTACGCATGGTTAACTTTGTCAGATGCTCACAATAGTATGTTCATCCGGTCTTCAGCTACACTGAATGTTTGCCAATTAACTGGCCTCATTAATTTCTAACTGAAACAAAACAGAATTCAGGCGAAGAGTTACTAGAGGCAAACCACTAGCCATGATGGACGTTCGACATTCATCAACGTGTTGCTACGCAAACCAATGTAACTGAGAGGACTCTGAAAGTTTTGTGAAATCAGTGTAGCTTCCCAAGTCTAATCTTCAGCTAGTACAAAAACTGTTCTCATGCCAATTTGCTCTGGGATCGGTTCTCAGGATTGCTCAGGTGGTACACAGGATCTATTCCAAAAGTGCGTAAAGAGATTTGTACGGTAGTTTGTTTAAAGGGAAAAAAAGGTTTTCCCAGTCTGCTGATTCTTTTGAAGCCAGGTCCTTTACTCTGTTGTTAGACACTCTGTCATTTTGATTCCATGAAAACCAATATATTCCACCATGCCAGTAAACCTAGATAAATACAATAATTGATCATTACAGCCCGATTTTTTATTTATGCTAAGACCCTTTTTACATGGGAAAATTGATAAGTATAATTATAGCAGAATAATTTCTACTGGTATGGCTTTGCTGATGTGACATTCCAGGTAGATGTTTTAATTGGATGTCATTCCATTTCCCTGTATAGATGCATCCTATATATAGATAAATTCCCTTTTATAGTTGACAGCCAAAGCAAATTACATCTCATAATTACATTTACACCAAGTTTAAGGCACTCTCAGGACGGGAACGAAATATAATGGGGCTATAGTGTAATTGAGAGTGCAACCCTTAAAATCCTATTTGTGACAACTATAATCAAATTGCCATCTGGTGTAATATTTTCATTTCTCCTCACTCCAAAACAACAAAAGGCATTAGGTCTGTTTAAAATGAAATGTTTTGAAGGTCTAGCAGCAAAATATGTACATCGATTCATGCAGGCTAAAGAAGCAAATGCAGTTTGTCATATCTAAACAGTACTGTGCCCAGTCTGTAGGTAACGTCTTCCAGTGCCAGATTCAGCACTGTTGTAATCAGGAGTCCTGGGGACTTTGGGATACAAAAGGAAATTTGACTTCATGATACAAAGGCTAAATTTGGCTCCCTGATGCTTAGAACACTCCTGAAGGCATGATGCTCCAAACAATTAATCTTGCATAATATTGAATAAATGCGTATAGGACACACTGGCTCAGTTCTTGTAAATCCGTTGTCACTGGCATATTTTTTCCATAAAAAGATGGTTTCCCACAGTTGGCAGCAGTCCTATTCAAAAGCATCTTAGAACTGTAGAAATACAAAAGACTGTACTTTATTTCCAGTCCATGTTTCCCTCGCTTTCTGGCCATTGTCCAC
The DNA here is from genome assembly GCA_033124195.1 of Coracias cyanogaster. Taxonomy (NCBI): domain Eukaryota; kingdom Metazoa; phylum Chordata; class Aves; order Coraciiformes; family Coraciidae; genus Coracias; species Coracias cyanogaster. Next base: position 93 of record JAVSBS010003958.1, on the reverse strand, counting down.
CCACCTGCCCTTCCCCTCCCCCCCCCCCCCCAAAAAAAAAAAAAAAAAGCCCTTATCCTTAATTTAGACCAGGGTGTTTGGCAAGCGTTTACT
>JAVSBS010003956.1:19799-51898 GCA_033124195.1 Coracias cyanogaster | reverse complement strand
CATGCTTGATGGGGCTCTGAGCAACCTTATCTAGTTAGAGATGTCCCTGCTTATTGTAGGGGGCTTGGACTAGATGGCCTTTAGAGGTCCCAACCCAATACACTTTATGATTCTACGATTCAGTGACAAAAGACAAACCTGATGCAGGAAGCTACAGCCCAGAGGTTTCCAAGCCTTTAGAAAAGGTGAGCAAAGAGCATGAAAACCAGGGTGCAGCAAGCAGGTTACCTTGCTATTCACAGAAAAGATCCTGAGAAGGCAAGAAATACAAGCTGCTGGGCTCCGCTGCGGTGCGACAAGAGAGCCTGGGAGGGGCGGGGGAACCGGTTATCGCCAGCCCCATGGGGCTCATTTCTTCACAACTCCCGCGGAGGAGACAGCTCCAGTCTTGCTGTTGATGTACACAACGTACGCTGATAGAGCAAAACGCTCCAACAATAGCAAACAAGCACTATGACCAGAAGAGGGGAAGCTGTAGTTTGTAATTGCTTCTCATATATCAGAGCGCTGCTGCTTCTTCCAGGAAGAACTTGTAACCAGCCTGGTAACCCGCAGAGGGACGAGCTGCACATCTGAATGGTGACACTTGCGATTGCACGGGCAAGGGCATTGCGAACAGCGTTGGCTTCTCTCTCAGCGTGTCTGGGAACACTGAGTCCACATAAAAAAGCAAGCAAGAGAGAAGAAGTGAATATCCTGTGGTGATTACTGCAGAGGATGGTGTGCTCCAAACATCTGATGTTACCACAGCAAAAAAGGAAGAGACACAGAATGGCTCCTGTTGCTGGGGAACATCACCGCGGCCTCTCCATCCCCAGCAGCCACTGCTGGGATGTGTAAAATATACTCTGCCGACAAAGTAGGAAATAGTTTGCTACAAAGACAGTGTTGGTGACAATCTCCTGCCTGCATTTTCTGGCACCCATGTCAGATGGAGCAGGTAGGCTTGCAGACAAGATTCACAAGGGGACAGGCCCCAGGGATTTATTTCCAGAGCAGGAGTGAAAAAGAGTTATCGAACTCCATGCAGGTTCACAGCACACCTCTCCAGGCCATCCTGGGAGACCTGCCACACCAGTGGAAGGGATGCGGGGTCCAAAGAAGCAGCAGGGACCACTCAGGTCCTCATCAGCCTACTTTTTGAGCAACTGCAGTATGGGTATGTGCTTGGGTTGCAGGAGTCAGCTGTGCATATCCAAGAACTACATGTGGAAACAGCCACCATTTCATTCCCAGCATCTCAGAGGAGCAGCGACGTTGCTCTTAAACCAAAGTTTAATCTGCAATTTTGCATGAGAATAATAATGCACCATAACATATACAAAACATCGCCGTGAAGAAAGTAGCCTTTTTTGTGACCTTTTTAGTAGCTTCCAAGACTGGTAAACCAGAATTGGATTCGAAATTAATTAGCGCTTCTGAGGAATTCTCGTTCACTTAAACACAGGGGAACTACTGGAAAGAGACTGAGAAATTATATTGGAGCTGCCCACTTCATCTCTTCCAGCTTCCAGAAAGATGAAGGTGGTCATTCTCTTTCCTCACGTCCTTTACCCAGGATGTTTGTCTTCCTTTTTCTTGCTGTTGCTCTGCTCTTCTACTTCGTTCCCTGGCCGCAGATCACTAACAGTCAAACAAAATTACTGGGTGGGTGGGTATCTTCCTTTCTTTTTGACATCTGAAAGAAGATTATAAAACAACATCACAAATCCTCAAATCAAACCATCAAACTCATTCATCCCTGCTCTGGTCCATGGGGGAAAGGACACAGACACAAGGAAAGCCAACCAGCAGCAGAGCGGATCGGGGCTTTGGAGGACTCCGAGAAAACTGCCCTGAGCTCAGGCCAGGGCTGTGGTCGGACACAGGCTGCGTCACTCCCAGTGTGCCTGACCAGTGCAGCTCTGGACCACCCCAGTACATCAGCATGTCAGGCGGGCTGGGTGCGGGATGCTCTGTGCCAGTCTCTTTTCAGTGGTGCCCAGTGATGGCACAAGAGACAATGGCCACAAAGCAGAACACAGCAAGTTCCACCTCAACATCAGGAGAAACTTCTTTCCAGTGAGGGTGACGGAGCCCTGGAACGGGCTGCCCAGAGAGGTCAGGGAGTCTCCTCTGGAAACCTTCGAATCCTGCCTGGACACGTTCCCGTGCAACCTGCTCCAGCTGAACCTGCGGGCCCGGCGGCGGGACGGCCCCGCGCGCCCCCTGGCGGCCGCCCCGGGGCAGGCTCCGGCCAGAGGGAGGCGGCGGCCCCGCAGGAGCCGGCGGTTCGGGAACCCAAGGGGAGAGGCAGAAAAGGAGCCAAAGCAGCCGCCCCTCCTCGCACAGGGGACGCGGCAGCCGAAGAGCCAGGGGAGGGTTAAAGCTCCGGTGCCAGGGGGCTGCTTCAACTGTGCGAGAGCGCGGCCGTAGCTCCAGCAGGAGATGCTTCCTGCAGCGGGAGGCGGGAAAAACACAAAAACAAAACAAAAAACCCCAAACCCCTGTAAGGAGGTGGAGCGAAATCCATTGAAACTGATGCAAGCGAAAGGGAAAACGCTTCAGAGATGCTCAAAAGTAAGCGTGGCGAGGTCCTGCTAGGACCCACCTATTATCTTTCTACACAAAATTACTTTCTAGAGAAAGGCCGGTTAAAAAGACAACACAGGATAACCTCTGGCCAGAGAAGGAAGCCCTGGGACAGGCGCTGCCATCACAGAGGATGTTGCATTGAGAACGTTTTTGAAGCAATCGTGATTCCAGGCCCCAGCTGTGGGCTTACACCAAGCACTAGCTTTTGTTAAGGAGGACTTGTTTTTCCCTAAGACCACTTGTTAGAGTTGTAGTCTCCTCTTTTAATTGATAAAGTAAGGCCCAAAGCAGCTGTTGGTCAAGCGGCCTTGTCTTTCAAACAAGTTCCAGGCAGTGGAAACGGTTCTGCTCTGATTGGAGAAAAAGGAAAGATCCAGTCCTCAGTTTGAATCACCCAGAGGTGGCCCCTGAATCAGTGATTTCACCCTCATTTTACATCCAAAAAATTCATTTCTAACTCTGAGAAAATGTTGTAATTCTTTGTACTAGGTGAAGAAAGTGGAAGCAGTGTAGAGAGAGCAGCTTGGTATTTCTAAACCAGTCTCACAGTATCAGCTAAGTGTAGTGCTCATCATGACTTACACAACACTGACCATGGCTATCAGACCAAGGACAAAGCACTGATTAAACCCCACTAAGTAAAATGTTTCCTCAGGAAGTAGGAGGAATGGAAAAATTACTGAGCATAAGACAGGACAATGGTGTTCTGGGCTTTGAAATGGACTGAGAAGGGAAATTTATAAGAAATACAGATAATGCTCCAACAGAGACAAGAGAAAAGCATTTTAGCTGTAGAAGAGAGCACATGGCACTTGTATTTACATAAAAGGAAGAAAACAGGTATGATGCTGGCAATGAAATAGGAGGATCTGAGGTTCTCCTACTACTACAGGTATGTAAGAGAAATAATACTTTAAAATAAGAGACTCCATAAAATAAGAGTAAACTTAAAAGTCAGTACAGGGAACTTGTGAGAATAACACCTCAAGAGAATGTAAATAGTGCAATAAATGACAACAAGTGAAAAAAGGGTTTTTTATTTCTCAGTGTTTCTCCACTGTCAATACTGTCCTTTTGCTGCAACATGTTGCAAAAAAAAAAAAAAAACAAACCACAAACCCAAACTCTTCTGCCTTTTCCATTTTAAACAGCTACAGTATTTACAGGCTGTTTCCAGTAACACACACAGACACATACACACTCACAGACACGCAGGTACGTATATCCCTATCCCTGGCAAGGTATCTGTTTGCTGGTAGAGGTGATAAATTCCCATTGTCCATCAAAAACCAAAGCCATTCTCTCCGTTATGCCCAGCTCCCCTCTCCCTCCCTCTCCTGACCAGCAGCTCATTGTCAAGCTTTTGGGGGCATCTGTGTCATGAGTTAATGCATCCAGATGTTTGATCGGCAGCTGTCAGAGGTGTGGAGGAAGTGTACTGGGATTATCTAGTCCAGCGATACATAGCAGAAGTCAGAAAAAAACTGCTCATATTCAGACGTTTGAGTGAGTGATGTACGTATACTCCTGACATCTTTTGGGGCAGCCATCTTAATCACCTTCTGGGAAACAGGCGTTATCATGCTGGGGTAAAATAAGCCACATGCTTTACTTTCCACCAAGGTATTATGTACCCACTTTTTTATTAAGGCACCAGTAATAACCAGTATAATTTCTGAAGGAGCCCAGTGCCACTGGATGTACTGCATTGGATTATCAAATAGCAAGCCAGACAAAAAAGGAACAGATGCCTATATAATAGGTATAAAACTCCTTAATAAAATTAAGTACATAAAACCTGTGGTGGAATAACCCCGAATCCAATACAAGTAGAATATTTGAATAGTATTGTTAATGATAAGAAATGCAGTTTGTCCTGCTTTGTTTTGTGAAGAGTTCTGCATTTGAGACAGATCTTTAAAGCGGAGTCTACACTCCTAGGTCACACAGCTTTGTGTGCACCGGCAGAGAAACAACGTGAACTGGAATCCAGCTGTAGGCACCTCTCCCGCCGCCTCGCGCCCTAGTCCAGGCTACGCTTTATGACCGCTTGCAAGCGGCCAAGGGCATGGAGCTGTGCCACAAGTCTGCCATCGAGGCTTCTCAGCAGAGTCCTTCAGTTCCCAAAGGTGCTGTCAACAGGGAAGTAAGGAACGCCGGCTGATGCACTACACAGCTGACTGGAAAAATTGAGATCACCACGCAAAACATGTTAAATATTCCACAGAGTGGCTGTAAGACCATCCCACCTACATGGAATTATCTTAAGAAACCATCATCTTTCCCCTTACTCTCCCCCCTAACTGAAGTCATCTCATAAACGCTGCATCATGAGAGAGATCCCCAGGACCCATCACAAGTATCACACAAGGGCAAGTGGCACAGAAGTCTAGGTGTCAGTGGTGTCATCTACACATTTTAGGGTTTTGCTTGCTTTAAATTAGAAAAAAAGATTTCACAGGGAGGTGAAATGGGAGGAGGTTTTAAAAAAAAAAATTGAAGTAGCAGCCATTCTTTACCAATGAACATAATCTGATTAATGGGTGTTTTCAAGCACTTTTCTATAATTATTTGTTTTAGGGAGCAGCAAGTCCTTACAGATTTACACATAGATACCACCTTTAAAGAAATTCAAGAGAAACAAAATAGATTGGGATCTACGTGGAAGCAAAAAACAACAGGACTCAACTGGAATGTTCTTGTGGAAAGGGAATATCACACAACGCAAGCGGAGAGAGTTAAAGCACTGAGCTAACAGGTTTTCATGAAAGCTTAGAAAGAGCTACAAAAAAAATCTGCTCTATGCTGAGCTCAATCTGGACTGACAGGACTAATCTGAAAATACCCATCTTTTCCATACAACAGGAGAAAAACATTATGCATCAAGACAAAGGCCAAAGAAAAGAAAACAAGAGATGAAATGATCTCCATCTGGAACAGGTTTCCATGGACAGATCTATCCTGTGGGGAATTAGAAGAAAACAAACACGGTTTTGTCACATGCACAGTGGAAACTACAACAAACTTTGCACAAACCAACGCAAAATTGTATATGAATCTTAAGAGTTCTGAATGCAGGAAAACTTTTAAAAATTAAAATTTTTCAAAGCCTTATGGAAGAGTGAAATTTCAGCTAGGTTGGCTTCTGTTGAGCAGATCTAGAATAGGTAAGAGCACTATGGGAATGGCTTTGCAATGGGTGTTTGCTAAGGATCTGAAAGAAGGTATGAACCTGTTCATTGGCCACATTAAAATCTGTCTCCTGAAGGCAACACACCAACAGCCTTAAGATCAAAAACCCAGAAAGATCCATCAGTTCTTTGCCCCTTAAAAAGCCTTTTTTTTTTTTACCCATCTGCTGCTTGCTGATCTAATTCCAGGCAGTGATGTTTTCTCTAGAATTTTTACGTTAACAAGCCATTAATTCCTATCATGTCTATTACCAGCAATGTACATTGTCATTATCTTGCCCTGAAGACAGCAAAAGAGATTGTTCAGAGCCAGGGTTAACATACTGAAAGTTACTTCACTCCGTTTTTTTTTTTTAAAAACCTATGCATTGTATTTTGTTTTCCAGTCCTGTGTTTAACTCAAGGCTTCAGTACAAGACAAAAAAAAAACCTCGTGCAACCGATATCAAATGGGGGCCTAATTTCAAACAAATTCCCTAAAATGAAGCAATATTCATACCGACACAGAAACCTTCTAATGACCTGAAAGAAAGAACACAGAATAAAACCTTAACTAAAACACCTTCCATTCAAAATCCATCTCATGTAGATGAACTTGGCTACACTATGACATGCACAGATGAGAAACTACATGGAACAGCAAAATTACTTCAATGGTGGCAGATCCAGAACTGTGCATTTATCCCAGGATTAAATGGGATTGCATATGCATAAACCAAGTAGTCATATGCAACTGTAAGATGCACGGTACCAGTTTGCATAGTATATGATGTAAGCGAGGTCCCAGTATAACTCACTGGGAACAGGATCTAGAAGTGACCAGCTACCAGACACACAGACTTACCCTTTCACAGCTAGATGGCATACAGCAACATGAGTTGGAATATCAGGATTTCTTAGGTAGCTGTTTCTTCCTTTTTCTCAACCCATATGATTTCACTCTTACATTAGGTACATAATGGACAAGGTTTCTCTGATGTCAGAGAAATAATTACAATAACCTCTGTGGTGTATCAGAAGTGTCTCCTGATTACGTTACGCATACAGAAGCGGAGGTGACTGGGAAGAAGATGGCTGCTCCCAAAAGCTAGGACTGTGTGCAGGTTCCCCACAGAGTCCTATGTCATTACAGGTCAGAAACAGGAAACAATCGCAACAGGTATAAATTTTTTCTTACCGATTAAGAGAAGTGAGTCATAGGAACTGCAAAGTCAAGAACAAACCAGTTTCCCTCTCACACTCCCGTGATAGTTCTGAGTTACTTGTTTCCCTGAATACGCACTTTTAAAAAAATACAATAAAACCTAGGATATGTAACACATGAATAATTCAACTTCACAGTTATAAATACTCAAATTACACTTACATAGAATATATAATCACAGAAAATAAAATTCAAGTCATAGAAAAGAATGAAGACTAAAGGGAAAGAAAAGGCAAGGTGGTAAAAGTGATACAAGTTTAGGGCTGTGCCTTCTATAAAAGCTCTTCAAAAGTTGAAGTCAAGTTTTTGTTGGTTTGGTTTTGGTGGGGGGGGTTGTCATTGCTTTTTTTTTTTTCTTTTTGAATTGGATGGAATCAAAACAAACCTTCCAGCATCCATCACGGACCTCTACCTTCCCCTACAAAACCTCAAACAACCATCTCTGCCAGAGAAGAGCCAATGAGACAACACAGCCAGCTCTGGGTGTAAAGAAGCGGAGCAGCCATGGCTAGCGAAGGGAGGACAGATGAAAAGGTGGTATATTGGAGTCCACTTTAAAGCTAGATGTGTTGTACAGATTTGAGGTACCACTGCCACCACAATAGAGCCTGATGCAGTACAGGGATACTCAGGTGCTTTTCTAGGTATTTGTTATTTTACCATTTATTGTGAAGAGGATGCAGCAAATGCACTTGTACGAAATACAGAACATAGAACCAAACCCATGGCACAGCCCTTACCATCAACATGTATATGGAGAGGGAGGGGATTAATCCCAAAGGCAATTTAAATAATGGTATTTTATATACTTATATTTATATATATAAATAAATGTTCTCAGCAATCTCAGGGTTGTTTTTAGTGCATTGCTGTAAAAAATTAGTGCAGTTCTCATTAATGTTTAGCTCATAAGGAATAAGAATCTATACATCTGTTCAGTCTCTTCTTGCCACACCTGAAACCCTTACACTGTTTCACCAAACTGAAGGTTTGTAGTCAATTTCTTTAAAATAAGGTGGATGAATTCCACGTGCTCTGTGACAAGACGTGACAATTTTTGGCAAAACAATTAGAAAAATATGAGGTGCTCTGATCTTAGAACTGAAAAGTTTGTTGATTTAAAGCATTACGCAATGCATAAACAAAACTTATGAACAAAAAGATATGTCTCAACAAATCTATCCTTCATGCAAATGTTTCTTCAGCAGCTAACAACTTAAAAAAAAATTTTACACGTGTTTATTTGGGGAAAGGGACTTAGACAAATGTGTGTTTCAAGTCCTTTCCTACAACGGGGCTGAAGTTTCATGTCCTTGGAGCTGCTTCTTCTGGACCCTTCTCTCTTCTGAACCGTTGGAGAAAGGGAAGTTTCAGTCTCAAAGAGATTTACACTTCAGCCCCAAGTTCAAGGACTCCAGTTTCAACAACAGCAACATATTTGTCTTCGATTTGAACCAGCAGGATGGTTTTATCTATATGGGACCGACTACTTGGATCTCTGCTGCAAGGCACCCAGCGGTGAATCACCTAGAAGAGAAAAAATATAATGAAACATAAGTCCTCCTGGGGAAGCTGCCATATCAAAGTTGTGGCTGACGATTCAAGACCCTTACAGGGCAAAAAGAGAAATATAAGCACTATACTGACTTAGCTGCTCACTTTTCAGCCCCAGCATTACCCACAGACAAGCCGTACATTGAATTCTTGCTGGAGATCTGCAGCTTTGAACAGCCAGCCTTTGGTTTGAATTTCAGCAGGAACACCTTAACCCAAATCAGAACCAAAGTAACAATTGAAAAAAGTACGCAAACAGATCTGGAATATTTTGATGCTCTAGCTGTAATAGTCCTAAAATACTCCATATTGTGCAGCAAGCACGTAATAGCACAGAAGTGTAGCTTAGCAGGAGTTAAGTGTAAACTACTGTCTCCTCTAAGCCAAATCCCTTGCCCTGATTTTCTTCCATGCCTACTGTGAATTCAAGGTTGATCTTCAAAATTAAACTATTCAAAGAACTTATTCTCAATGAAAAAATATTATTACAGAGAAGAACAGTTTCAGAAATAGTGCCACAAACTACTGTCCCATACACCCTTGGATATATAGAATTCTGATACTTTGAAGTGCTGTTTCCAAGGATCCTGCCTGCTGTTGACCGTCAGCAGGCCCCTTTTTCATATAGGCCCTTCCATGACCTTGTGTGTCTCTGCCTAGATGCCTCCATAAAAATACACCCTTAATACACCTTATGGTATGTACCTTATGGTACACCTTAAGGATGGTCCAGTGACAGTTTTAAGTATTGCTAGCTCCATAGAAATAGAATTATCTCAAATTTGCTAGTTGTGGGAAAAGAACACCAACAAAAGACACCCAAAAAAGGAGTGAACTTATTTTACTTCGACAGGCAAAGGCCACATAGTCATCAGCTCCTGTGTTGACCATGAAGGCTCCAATCAGAAACTGCAATCAGCCCAGCGCCATCAAAAATTTCGTGGCGAGAGGGCAAAAAACCCCCTAAATTCAAGACAAGGTAAAGTAAAAAGCAAATAAAATTAAGTTTTACAAAATCCAGGACAGTTTTCAAGAGTTCTAAAGATACAGGTGCAGATAAAGGGCAGAAACCCGCAAGTAATCTACAACTTTCAAGATCCAACCCAAGAGACCTCCTTAATCCTCACTATACCCAGCTGACAGCTGCTCATTTCTCCAACACTGGGTGAAGGAGATTCAGCTTTGTCCTCTGCATGAGATCTACACCACATCCGCGATGAGAGCACTTCAGCAAGGGGATAACTGCATCTTTAGTTCCCCTTTGTTGGCCGCAACACTGATATTTAAGCGACCTGTTTGAGTTTACTTCAAAGTCTGTCCAAATAAACTTTTTTCTGCTGTTGCCATATATGGAACAAGGCCAGGAATATTCTATCCCCAGGTACATAAAACACTTCTGAGTAAAGTCCAAATACTACATCCTTGTTGTCCAACTTAAAACTGGTGCCTTTGAAAGGGCTGAGGGCTGACTCCAAAGGCATCAATCTTGTGGCTCCTTAAAACACTGGGTATACACTAGAGTATATGCATGGATAACTCACTATGATCATTCCCCCCCAACTCAGTATTACCATCTCTTCTATCATGACTCATGTTTATTTGATGCCCGTAAATGACTGATAAAACACAAAATGGTGTGACTGGGTAGTCAAGGGGTGATAAGAATCTCCTGGGTTGGAAGCGTAAAAGGGTTCTTCCACATGCCAGTGTTGGGTATCATAAAAAGAATGCAGAGTATACCTTCATCTCAAAGTCCTGGAAAAAGTAGCTACAATACAAAGAGGATTGCTAAATTTCATTTCCTTGAAGCAATTCTATAATGCCTTTGTGTATTATATTTATTATATAGTCAGCAAAATTAAAAGTAAGTTTGGAAAAACACTTTTCTGTGTAGTAGAAAAGTTTTAAACCACCAAGTGCTGAACTTCATATCAAGAGCACTGACATAAGGCTTTGGCTGGTAAACTGCTTGATGAGCAGCATCTCAGCAGGTAAGAATCATTCCTGCCTGTTTGCAGACAGGACCGCAGCCACAAGATAAAAGGGAAGACTGTCCAAAGAGCTAATGGCTTTACTGATACTAGCCTGGTTAAGCACAGGCAGTAGAAATTATGTCATCAAGTTAAATCCTCCCCTAAGCACACATAGGATAATCTGGTGCTTTCCCCCATTCTTCTTAGGTTAAAAGATGCTCTTCTAAAAACACCTGCCAGTATGCTGCACCAAAAATAACGAGAAGCTTTCAGAACAGTGGCTTGCTCTGACTTGCAAATCCTCTTGTTTTAATCTTTCCATAACATCAGTCACTGTACACGTCAGCATCCTGCAGTTCACAACACACACTCCGGAGGTCCTGAAAACAACTGTCCAGGCAACAGGACATGTTTTGATACAACCCTTTACATTCACCATCTTTCTAATACTCTTGTTCTGCAATATCTAACAAGGAGATCCCACAAGTATAACATTTAAACCCAACATAACTATGAATGTTTACAACAGCACTCTACTCCTAGGTGTTACCTACACGGTAACTCCACTACCTCAAGAGTGGAGTGTCAACTATGATACAACTACTCATGGATGGAATTAATTTCCAGGGCCCGCCCTTCATATACATATAACATCAAGGTAGATTTGGCACACACTGTTCTCAGCATATTGCCATTTCTTATCTGAAGTTTGCACATACATCCACAGCAATGTGGACACAGACTTTCAGACTGCAAAATCCAGCTCCTGAATCCCATTTCTAATAATGCTTCCAACTGAGGTAAAGAGTCTAGCAAAGCTAGATTAGTTTTCTAACTAATACCTTGAATAGGCTTTTGCAAGTTTCAGTAGCAGCAGATTTCCTTTTTAAAAGGGAAAACATTTATCGTGTATTAATTATATAATAAAAATAACTCTACAGACCATCTTATTTGGCTCTATTTTCATCAGATTAAAAAACAAATACTGTTAACCATTCAATTAAGGACTTGTCAGTAAATTGACCTGCATGTGCTCAAGGACAGTTTATGGAAAAGAAAATGAAGGTTGTATGAATGAGTGCAAGGCTTGAGAGTTCATGACAAGCTGGAAGGCGGCAAGGAAGGAGAGATGGTTGACAACATTTGAATCATCATCCTGCATCTTTTGGATACAGCTGCAGAAGTCTCTGTTTCAATTTAGGTGTCTAGACCTGCTCTTTCAGTAACAGTGACTTGGAGGACAGCTGCTGATCCAACTTATTACTACACGTATCTTTGGCCTTGAGATCTAGGCAGACCACTATAGAATGAAGACACTGCCTTCTTCAAAATTAGCTTGTCAACTTCTAAGCAAGACTTACATGGCCTTCCATGCCTTCCTGAGGACTCCAGTCTTTCCAGCTGTTTCTTCCAGCTTTTAGCCGTATCACCTCATCTGGCCACTGCAGCTCTTTCCTTTTTGACACGTTGATCCCTTCCAGTACTTGACTGGGATCCATTAACTATAAGTAGGAATTGAGTTTTGACTGTTAGTTCAGCCAAGATTTAAAAGAAACAGATAAACTCTAACCTTTTGCGTACTTGCAGAGAACTGACTTTAACCCAGAGAAATCCATTTCTGAGCAATTTTAATGTCAAACTCAAGCTCCAGGCTAGAAAAAAAAGCCCAAGCAGCACAGAATTTAGACATTGGGCTGTTGTTTGACACAGCTGACAATGCACCAGGTCACTACCGTCTGAAGCAGCTGCTCTGGATCCCTGTCCCATCCCTTTTCGGCTGTACTGGTTCATGGCAGGGTCTGAGGAGCTGGCACAACATAAGTATTGGCAGCACGTGGTCTCATATCAGGGAAGAGTTAAACGACCATCAGCTGTAAAAACTGGCTCATCACTTCTTACACAGTATCTTAAGAAACATGGTCTTGGAGAATTTACTGTTAGGCTGAAGAATTATTTATCTACCAGCATGGTTAGTTGAGACCCACCCCATGTTTTGAAGTAAACTGGCCTTTCCACAGTGGCAGCAGGAGACAACTCCTGAAAACTTCTTCCTATTTAAGGACAGAGAGAATCGCATAATGTCCACTATCCAAGGGCAGACAGCAACTTTCCCTGAATCCTCCTCACACAGAGAAATTAAGAAGTTTAATGAAAGGGCCCCTGCCTGTAAAAAAGAAAAAACTACCAAGCGCAGACCTGCAGAATTAATTTAACTTTGCCCAATGATGCAGTTAACTAAGGATTACTCTAAAATGAGGTGATGTCAGCAATGAAATCATGCTTGTTATCATCTATCCTAATAAATATTTATTGATGTTTCCCACTAATATACTACCAAAGACACATGTGTGGGGCTAATAAAAGCTAGAAGAACAAGAATACAGATTTCTGGATTTTCACAGAAGTAAGGCTGCTATGATTACCTTCATCAATGGTGTACCGTTTGCTGCTCAGTAAACCCCGACTTGTGGCAACAACCAAAGAATAAATCCATATCAAAATGAACAAATACATGCAAACGTGAGCATTTTTACATTTACGTTGTGGAAAACCTACTTGGTTTAAAAGGAAAAAGCTAGTTGCTTTCTGCCTGCAAATGAAGCTGTTTAGCATTACGTGTTGTAATAAGTATGAAGCAGAGTTGAGTTCAGCCAACGTTCTCAAAGTTGTACTACGGCAAAACACGTATGTCACATAAACAAGTATGTCTAAGAAGCAGCAAGGCTGGTTGTCCAGCAAACCTTCTCCTCACATCATGTAACTGCACAATAGTTGTACACTGAGACATTCCTGACTCTGTGTATTTAGAAGCAGTGATTTCAACAACATATGAGGTAAGAAAAGCACATGGAAGCACAGGTTAACGCGTTCTTCTGGACTATTCACCTGGATTCTGTAAATAACGTCATCCTTTTTGGCTTGCATTTGATTTGCAGGGCTTGCATTACCACCTGACTGAGAGTCAGTTGCATTGCTCCCTCCTTCTGTCCCTAGAAAGCCCACCAGGGCATGCTGTTTACAGGCTGGGATGCTTTGGCTGGAGCTGCTAGAAGAGGGCAGTCCATGCTGCGTGCTGAGCCCAGTCTGGCCAGTAGGTTCCATTTGGTTCACCATAGACAGGCGGGACTGGATGGATGATGGGAGGTTACGAAGGGATATCTGACTGGTGGAAGAGCGCCGACAAGGCACAAAGCCCGTTGTGGATGTGCGAAGAGATGAATGACGACTGCCGTAGCAATAAGATGAATGGCTAGCTACCGAGGCACGGGCAGGGGAATGTCTGACAAGGCTGGACTGCACAGAGTGAGAGCTGTGACTGGTGCCTAAAAGTAAAAGATAGAGAAGCAGGAGAGTTTGATAAAGCCTCCCACACACATTAGATTGCCAACACGCTTAGATACAAAACTAATGGGTCTAATCAACATCTGGAACAGCTGTGTTGCAGGTGACCTGCTGCATGTCATATAGCAGAAGATTTTAATACATTCCATCCATCTGATCTTGGAATTTCATATTCTGTTCTATTTACAGTCTCTTAGCTTGAAAAATGTTTAAGCCCTTTAAATTTGTTTCTTAATATTAACACTTAAGTTACCCAAACTTAAGGCATTAAGGCAGGTAGATACGTTCATGTTTCAAAATACTCAATATTCTTTCTTAATATGCTTTACTGGATGTTCAAAGATTGAGTCAGAAAATTTGTTAGAGCAAAAGGCGTTTTTAAAAAAGTTCAGAAAAATTTAACACACACCAAGCAAAAAAGGAATTGCCATTTATGAGCATTGCTGTCATTGTTTTTCCTATACTAATTACTTGTAGAAACCTCTCCACAGCCAATAGAATTAATTATGTTGTGAAAAAAAAGATTAAATCAACTACATACACCTCTATACTTTTTGTGAGTAAAGGCAGTGTTTGAAAAGATCTTTCTCAGCTTTTCTGTTACCACCTCACTAACTACCCATCACTACAGACTCTTGGGATAGGATTCATCTAAAATACCATGGAAATATAGAATCCATTCCATCATATAAATAAAAAATACAAAGATATTAATAAAAAATGGCAAGTTTAGCATTTGTAGAGGCAAATCCAGCAGGTAACACAACATAACCAAATAACCTGTTTAGTTCTTCTTTTAACTTGAGCCTGATTCAAGGAGCTGAAAGGCCAGTCCCAGTTATAGAATTGTACTTGTACAAAATAATTGCTTGCTTTAATTTTAGCTTTACCCAGAGTGGCGGGATGCGTTGGTGGATGAGCTGCAGGAAGAGCTGTGGGATGAGCTGCCACAGGAGGGTGCTGCACTGCTCCAGGTCCCTGCCCTGGAGGTGCGTTCCCTCCTCCTTGTGACATGCTGCTCTGCGACTCGTTGATAGTTGCATTGTTACTGGTGCAAGAAGCTCCACCTCCAGCATCTGAATCTTCGATATTTCCACCGCTATTGCAGCCAGCTCCACAGCCTTTCCTTAGTCTGAAAACACAAAGCAATTGGCACATGAAGTCACGCCTCCTAATCATTGAGTTTCTACAAAATGCCTTATGATGACAAGCAAAAAAACCTTTACTCAGTACAATCCACAGCATTCCCTAAAATCAGATAAAACCTGGCTCTATTTTCTCAGAAAATGCTCTGCAAATATAAATGCTGCTTTCTAAGAGATTTCAATTTTCTTCATGACAGCTATTCAAGTAACAGTTATTTATGATAAGCCAAACGTTTTGTATAAAATAGCTTTTGAAAAAAATCAAGCCACCTCTGAAGTACAATAAAGTGATAAAATTCTAAATATAAAATGCTGGTAGAACATCTTGGTTTTGTAACAGCTTAGTAAAATTTATGCTCCTTAACACACTGGCCATGTGTTTTCTTGTACTGCAAAGTATCTATTCAGATGAGCAGAAAAAGAATGTTCTTTGTGCTGTCTGGTCTTGTAATTGGTTTCTTGTTACCACCAGCAGCATACTCAGTTGTTTGAAGCACATATTCAAATTATTTGAATAAAAGTCTTGTGTGAATTTTTAACATTCAGACAGGTCAGCCAACATTTTCCAGTGTATACAACCATACAGGCTTTTTATCACACTGTTTGCATTAATAATCTTAATACAGACAAAAAACACAGCACCTTCTTCCTCCCTTTGAGTCTTAATTTTCATTACTCTTCTTCTTGTCACACTTGCATACACTGAGCACTTCTTCCCATTTCTATTTGCCCCAGGATCTAGAATCCCAAAGCACATACAGCTTGGATCCAAACACTGTTCTGTGTCATACTTTCACCTGCTACTCTATCCACACGTCAGACAAACTGACGGGGACAGAAGACAAACACCACAGGCTGTAGCAACCATGGCGTGTTCTGGGGCAAGATAGCATCTTCTGGTTCGATGTGCTCTAGATGTTTATGTGTCAATATGACCATCAGAACAGTTACAGGACTGCTCAAGCTATAGCACCAGCTCCCGGCACTGGTGAGAATCAGGATGCGCATTTCTGAATGCCACACGCAGCTGCCACTTGCCTTTGGAGCCACAGTCATCAGGGGCCTGAAGCAGAGTCAAAATTCTCATGGCCTATAAACACAGCACAGCAAGTTTGTACTGGGTTACCAAGGGGTCACGTGGAAAGAGGATTATTTTACTGTTGCTCCAGTTACCTGTTCTGGCTCTGACACACAGGCTACCTATAAGTGCTCATGAAATTCTGAACAGCTAAAGCTGTTGTTACTATGTATGAGCACACCCTAACAACATCAATATCAGTACTTGTATGCTAAATATTTGCCAGACAGGAGCCCTACCAAATAGTCCTGATTCTGTAAAGATGGTGTTAGAGACTGCAAAAGTGATGGTACTGAAAACACCACACAGAAGTTGTGTTGTGTCTCATTATTATGAAGATGGTAGATTTAAATTAGAAATTGGGAAGATGCTCTTCGTTATGAGGGTGGTGAGACACTCCCTGGTTGCCCAGGGAGATTGTGGATGTTCCAAAACCAGATATGTTCAAGACCAGGCTGGATGGGGCTTTGAGTGGGAGATGACCCTGCCCACAGCAAGGGGATTGGATCTAGGTAGTCTAATAGGTCCCTTCCAACCCCAAACCGTTCTATAATTCTATTAGACCTGACATCAGAACTAAAATTGTGAAGTTGTATTTCTTGCATCTAGATTTCTGCCCTTCTATTTTGATGAGCTCTCATTTCCATAGTTTGTGGAATTTTACTTCCAGGCCTTGAAGATTAATCCTGTACCAAGGCAGTTGCCATATGCTACAGATGTGCCTGAAATGAAAGTCAATGCTTATTTTTGTATGACTTGTATTTTATATTAAAAATTATGCTGTGCTGGGCCTGTACGAGACTAGTTAATGGAATAGAAGAGGATGAACACATACTAACGAGAACTCATCTCCTCTGCTCACCTGTGCCACGTAGACACTATGAAGTTTCTGATGTTTCCTAAACTGATAGCTCCTCCAAGAATCTCCTTAAGCTGTTCGTGACTATCTGAATAGGAAGTAGTCAGAGGTGAGACATAGATTGGGTATCCAATAGGCTGGTCACAGGAGGAATTGATCATGTTCCTCAGAGCTTGTTTTGCATTTTGTATACTTCCTCTTTCTGGATTACGATTACGCAGGAAGACAAGCTCTTGCTGTTGTCCTGCCCACAGGCCACGCACACACTCTTTATTCACCTGCAAAGGCCAAGGAGAAAGGCTGTGTCAGAAAGTGAGACAATGAGAGTGTGACAACTGCTTTGCTATAGCCAGACCTTCACAAATCTATCTAATATTGCCCTGCAGAACTGCAGGTGTTTATATTTGCCTCTTTAGAAGGGTCATCTTACAGACACAGACTGCAACCGACTAGAAAGCAAATCTAGGAATGAGAGGAGAAAAAAAGGTATTTTAAGTCAGGAACTGATTTTCAGATTAAGTACTTCCACTATAAGGAGAAGTAGGCTTATCAGTAACAAAAAATTGAGTTCAACTAGCCACTTGGTATAGTTAAGATATAACACAAAAGAGCATTATATTGTGGAATGAGCGCAAATCTTACCTTAATGACCCTAAAACTGAGATACCGCTTATTCAGCATAATGATCTTATACTCATTGGTGCCGTCATCCATCACATGACGCAGAGCAAGGAGGGAGGGAGAGTTGGAAAGAACTGCGCTCCGCCAAGCAGGGTCCCCTTCATGTGCTATAACTAGATTTTCTTCATGGGTTGTTATGGCTTCATAAAGGACAGAAGGATCATCATATTCATCTGGAGAAGTGAAGTGATCCTGTTTCCAAGAACACATTCGGTAAGATATGACTAACATTTCAGATGTAACTACATATTAAAAAAAAAAATCAAGCATTTCACAGCTCAAACTCTTAAAAGGCTCAGTGGATTACAGTCAAGACAGCAAAAATATCAGATACCTACTGAAGAACATAATTAAACATGACCTCTTTTCCAACAGATTAGTTCTTGGCTTGTTTGCTTCCTTTAGCACAAAGCCAGAACAATTGGAAGGACCTCACTGTTAGTGATTCAAGTACATTCCTAGTTGAATATTACATCAGATTTATACCCATTTATATTGCTTACAGAAGCATTTCAGATTTTGCTTCTTCGCTTATTCACAAGTCTCCAACTGTAAGACACACTTAAGTAAAACACTTATTATTTACCTTTATTATATGGAAATAGTAATAGGAAAACCAGTAAGGTTTATCTGTACTTTCTACTAAAAAAGTTCACATTACTTGATGACAGACTACTTCAGCATCATATACTATCACACAACTTAGGTTACGGTCTGTCACATAGAAACACAAAATTTGAAAGTTCAATTCAGTATTAGGTCACATTACTTACTCATTAAAAAGGGGAGTAGTTAATAGCTAAATATCCAATACTGGCTGAAGCCTCAATAGGCTACTGCACTACAAGTGAATAAAATCACCTTTTATAGATTGATACAATAACATTTGTAAAGTTTTGTTAGAGATATTTGTATTTATCTCACTTCATTCTCTGACTTAACTCCAGCCCATTCTGCACAGTAACCTGAATATACTGAGAACACTTCAGAATTGTTGAAGTGGTACTTCTGCTGGTTTCAACAGTGATTTTGTAATTATTCTGCTTTGCTACATGCACTCCTAACATATGCATTCTGCTAAATTCAGTAAGTCTGTGTTACATGAGGGAGTTGATGCAATCACTGCTAGCTTTGGGGATCTTCTAGAGTCTACAATGAAGGCAGAAAAGAAAGTTTAATAATAAAGAAGTGCAACTTAAGATTTGCCTCCTTACTACAATTATCAAGCAACCTGTTCCTCTCGAGTACCAACACTTTTCCCTCCTCACAAAAGGCTTTTCACTCAGTACAATCCTTCTTGTATTTGCTGAGCTGAGTATATGCACTGGATGGAATTTGAGATTGTTTAGCTTCACCCTCACTTCATTATAAAGACCAACTCTACTTTTAGTGTATTGAAATGCAACTTTCTCATTCTCACCTGAAACCTTACTGACAGGATCAATGAGTAACACCAAAGTGTCTGTTATTACAGCACTTCCAAAACAAAACAACAAGAAAAACAACTGCCATTGGAGGAGACGGCTGCAGCTTTGAATGGCACGATAACCTTTTAAACCAATTACATGGATGTGGGGAGAGAAAGGAGGAGGGAAAATATCAGAGAGGCTGCTCATAAGGGAATTCTCTCTAGAGCGATATCAAACAGGCCTTGACATGTTCTCTGATCTACATTTGATGTTATTTTCAATCTGAGGATAAACTGTGTTCCCTTTTCTTCTACATTTCACCTTCCACATGAGCTATAATAAAACAAAAGGACAAGATGTGATATTCCCTCATTTTCAGTTGTCCATCTCTATCACATGCCCTTTTATCCTCTTTTTTTCTCTCCCAGACACTTATTTTTAAAAGAACACATGCACAGAAAGAAAAGCTGGACACATCTTCCTGTGTAATCCCTCACCTGATGTAGTTTAAGCGACATCCGTATTCCAGGAACTACTACTTTCCTCAGCAATTCCATGTCAGCAAAGATCCATTCATCTCTAATTGAAGAGATACGGAAGTCACCCTTAAATAGGGCGTGCAGGCCATACAAGAAGGATTCCAGATTACTGTTGAGGAGGAGAAAAAGAAAAATAAGAATAGCCCAAGTATTACCAGAAATATAAACATATGCACAACTATCATCACTGAAAAGAGCAGAAAACACTGAGCTGTGCAGAAAGGCACATGATTTTTCTCACACAGAGAGCGTATGTGTAAGGATGTGTAAGCAAAGCTTGGACACTAGAGGTCTTTGTGCACTGAACAGGTAATGAATAAACCATACACACAACAGACTATTTACACAGGCTGAAGCTAACAGGAACACTGTGAGGAATGCCTGACTTGATTCTGAAGATTTTGAAACAGAAAACCTTTCAAGGAACGTAACAGCACAACGGACCAGTTAAGGAGGTTATGTAGCTTCAGTTGTGCGCGCTTTAGCGCAGAATAAAAATCTTGACAACTTCCTCATGCTTAAAGGCATTGTCTCCTTTTCGTAAGCTAACTTCAGAGTGAAAAATCAAGTATGTTCTAATCTGGCTGGTAATTAGAAGAATTAGTTTCCCTAAAAGGGAAGTAGAATTAGTTTTACAGTCAGCACCCAGCTGACCAGTAGCTTCCACATCCGATTATGCTTCTTTTTATTTCTTTATTCAACTACCAACCTGTGATCTCCTGAAACAACTATTTTACATTGGCTTTCTAAAGGAAGTTGAGGTTGTCAGCCTGCAAGAAATAGGTTGATGTATGATGACAGCATTGAGCTGAAGATTTGTACAAAACAGCTTCCTGCAGAGGCAGATGAACTGTGAAACTTTTCATAATGGTCTGATTTAACTTCCATTAAGATATCTTCATTTAAGAAGCTGTCCTCCTCTTCCCCATTTCTATATAGAGCACATACTTGGAGCACGAAATGGAGAACTCACCTGGTTTGTGTTTTTTTCACCAGTTGCAAATGGTCCTTACCCACATCAGAGTTCTCACCTTGCATTAGCTCGATAAAATAAAACACTCAACTTCAAACTCTCATGCGCTGTTCTTTGGTTACATTTCACTGGCTGTTATAACAAACAGTTTACACAGTGTATCTGTCCAGTTTAAGGAAGGATGACATTAAACATCTGTTTCTTTTATGAAGAGATACCTAACACCTAGGAACCCAGAGAGATTTTGAGGAAGGGAAGCTTACAGCAACATTTTATTACCTAGACATATGATGTGAAGCTGTTCCTAATGCTCTCCGCCCCAGAACACATAGTCCATAACACAGCGTCACCAGGGGTGAGTCTTTACTCGAATCCAGTGGCTGGTAATAAGAAAAAAAAAAAGAATAGTCAGGTGTATGGAGTAAAGAAAAACCCTTCTGCCAGGAATCAGAAGACCCAAACACACACAAAGGTACATAAACTCAAGTGTGCCTATGTTACCTACCACACTACTCTTGCTCAGACTTTCAGTAGGAATTATTTTTTTGAAGTTCTGCAAGTACATAGAATACTTGTAAATGTAGACACACATATACTACACTCAAAGTAAGATAAAATGAAAGCTGAACAGAGGCATGCAACATTCCTCATGGATACTATGTATCTTGGAATTATGGTATTAAGACAAAAATTTTATCAGTGAATAAAGCAAATCCTCCCTTACTGCTCAGGAGTATATACCTTTGAGTTAACTAAAAACTTCCCTGGACTACAGCAGTATTTGGGGGAAACTTGCCCTCAACTCAATGCCAGATTAGTGGCTGTATAGTGTATATAATGCCCTAGATAACAGTATCATTCAAGTGATTAAACCTGATCTTCCATACCTACACAAAACATTTCACAACTAAGAGCGACTTGGCTGGATGAGAACTGTTTTCTTCAGCTGCTGTCGTCATTTCACTGCAGAACACTTTCAATCTTACATCCTTTAAAATGGGCCTCTAAATAATCTTTTACCTCTAAAGTAAAACTGAAATCTGAAGTCTCAGATCCTTCATTAAAAACGAATTCCAGTTATACTGCTGGCACTTTAATCTCAATCAATCTCTGCTTATTCTCAGAGGCAACACTATACTTTGACTAGATCAGAGTTGTTTTTGTAAACAGTAAGTTGAGGTGTTCCTCTACAAGCATATCAAGGTCTTATTTAAAAGGTATAGGGATTTAGAGAGAGGAAAAGGGTTGAATATGGGATGACCATTTTCACAAGTGTTTTGGGTCTGGCTGAGCTGGTTTTCCCCATAGCAGCAGTGTTTTGTGCTGGGAGCTAGAAGGGTGTTGATAACACCCCTGTGTTGTGACTGCTCCTGAGCAGGGCTCGCACAGCACCAAGGCTCTTCCCAACCCACCACCACAAGCCAAGAATTCCAGTGGTCCAAAGAAATTGTATAGTATGACCACTAAGGAAAAAAAATAGTTGTATAAGCTGGGAATAGCTTTTTCAGATGTTTTGTTTTGCTTTGGGGTCCTTTGTTTAAGTTAGGGTTGATTTGTAAATACTGACATCTAAGTACAAAATATCAAGTCTATAAACATACCTTTTAGTATGTATATAAATGCCTAAGATTTAACTGACTCATTTGAGCTGGTAAACGAAAATTCATTCATGAACAGGTTAATCATACCCTAAAGAATTTAAATTCCCATCTCAAAAGTGGACAATCAAAACCAGTAAACTATAAATTAATATTTCCATTATAAATCTCTATTTTAAAAATTAGAATTAAACCCAGCCTGTAAGTCAAACCAACAGGAAAAGAACATCCTAGACCAGTGAATGGCTTTCCTCACACATTCATACTTACCTTTTCTCTGCGAGAGCAACAATATTCTATCCAGTTCAAATATATCAAACAGAAACTCTCTCTTGAGATCCCTGCTAGACGGTGGTCATAATCCTCATCAATATTGGGGTTAAACGTCGGGTCTACATCAACATAATTGCGGTCTGTGCACAACCGCAGTCCCTCCTGCATTGTCTCATTAGCCAACCATTCCTCTAGCTTGGGAGATGTTGTGACATAGTAGATGATTCCCTGAAACAGTAGTAGTTAAAAATATGAGTCAATATTGCAGTCAATTTCAATTGTTTCAACTCATTTGCATCATTTTCCTGGTAATGAACAAAACTGATATAAAGTAGCATTTACTGAAGCTCACAGACACAACATATTTGCACAGAAAACACAATACAAGTTTGTATACAGGCATATTTTTCAAGGACTGTCAAGATTTTTGAAGCATGCACTGAAGGAATAAAGAAAGGAAAAAAGGCTGAGACAGGACTCACTAATTTTGCAGAAAAAACAATAGACAGGAATTTTTATCTGGCTAACATGGAGACTTAGATATTGAATTTCTGAAGAATTCAAATGCTAAATAAAGGACAAGACAGTTTAACACCCTTGCGTTTGGCAAGGGAGCAAACAACACAATACTTGCGTGTGTGAAAAAGTATCTTGGAAATATTTCAACCTAAAAATTTTCAGCTCTCTGAAAGGGGGTAGCTGATAATAAAATCTCCATCAGTAAAACTGATTATCTCAACAGATACGAGCTCTAGAATCCTCCTACAACTGCTGGACAGGGCTTTATTTTTTTTTTTTAAAGAAAAAGGAAAAGAAAAGATGGGTTCAGGCAGTTTTTAAAGACTGAAGCTGTTTCACTTTCTCCCAGAGAAACACACTAATGTTTCATTTTCAATACTGCTATGAAATCTGGAGAACAGCTTTCAAGTTTCTACTCCAGGTTCAGCTAAAAAGTGTTCTCTGCTCTAGAGAACAGGGTCGTTGTCCCGCTCACGCACCACAGTGTGAAGAAAACAGCACAGCAAATTCTGTCCTCCTTTGACGAAGGTGTTCATACATCTCTAATTTGTATCACATTCTATGATCCTCGTGTGAAAGACATTAGAACTTCATGACACGAAGCAGTTCCCAGATGTAATCCAGCCTACCTTCCCTCAAGGGTTGTACCGATCCCAATCATACCTTCACATAGTAAGTGGTGAGAATTTTCCGGAGATCAAAGACTTGAAGCATGGAAGCTGCGCTGTTGTCAGTGATGCTATAACCCTCCAGAACATACTTTGTCACAAGCACTTCCCAAGCCAGCCAGCGCTGCCCAAAGGCAGCATTGAAGGAAAGCATGTGAGGAAGATGGCCGGGTTCACAGCAACAAAAGCCTTCATCTTCCTCTACACCTTCAGTGATGGCCTCTACTTCTCGTTGTTGACAATAAGTTCCTTAGGAGAAAATAGAAAAAAAACGAAGAAAGTTGAACACTTCATTGCTGTAGGGTTGACTTGTTTAGACGTTTAGAATCCATCCCACTTCCAATTACATTTCTGTAACACCAAGTGGACTATCTGCTACTGAACACAAAAGACTTGGATAGCTTAAAATGTGATCCTCCAGGGATAAATTATTTAGGTGTCTAAGAGGCAATTATGGCCGCCATGTTGCACTAAAATGGAAAAATAGAGACACTTAACATTGACTCTGCTAGAGCAAGCTGGTTTTCCTCACATGATGGGGGCACAAAGAGGCCCTATAGCCCATTTTCAAAGCAATTAATTTACAGGATGGAACTGAACTTAAGTTTCTGAACTAAAAAAAGTGCTTTGGAGAGTTAAGGAAGTCTAAGATACTCACCTCTGAATTCAAGCCCTCTCAGCTGGAAGGTGACCAAGCCATTTCCTATCTCTATAAGGTGTACTAGTGCATTGAGGTAGTCAGAGGCTAGGATGAAGCAGTCCCCAGTACTATAGTTTCCCCACCGACCCAACAACAAGTCTCCACATAGGCTGTGCTGAAGGGAACGGGTTAAATGTTCATAGAAGATTGAATTCAGGTTGTTATCATCTGAACCTGCAGGAAGATTAGACTTGGGTTAGTATCTGAATCTGCAGCAAAAGATCAAGCTTAAAATGTCAATTATCACCTCACACAATCCTACACTTAACACCAACATTGTTTCGGGGTTGTTCTCCACACTCCACTCCTCCTGTTTAAGGGACTACTCCAAATGACTGCTAAGTGACATTTAGTATTTTTTACTACATTTTTTTCATAGTCACTTCATTTTCCCAATTATTCTTTCCGTTCCGATCATGCAACTCTTCATGCATTAATCTATTCTGCATAATACAGTGCAAAAGCAAATAAGCACAGAAGTATCTCAGTAACGATCGTTGTACTGGTCTCACCATGACATTGAGACATTCCAATAATGCCTGGACTTTTTTAATTACTTAAGAATAACATGCAAAACATCTTAATGCATACAATTACTTAAAAAGTAAAGCAGACACACATAAAGGTAAGGGGGAAACAAGCAAAACTTAAAGGACAGTCTAAAGAAAGCAAGAGAAAGGAGAGTGAGGAGAAAGTAACAGTAGATAAAACAAGAGAAAAGTTGGGCAGGGTTGAAGAAGATCAGAAGGCAAACTGATCATGAATCCAGCAAAAATCCTATGAAATAATTTACATTTGAAAAAAAAACACTATAGAAAAACCAAGAACAATGCCACAAAAAAATCCCACACCCCACAAAAAAACCTCAGTGTAGGAAGGCTACCTGGATTTCGATCGAGCTGTGAAGCCAGTCTTGTATTTGAATGATCCACACGCTTTGTGCTGAAAATAATACAATAAAGCATACTTAATTTACTACTGTAAGAAAATCTAAGGGAAGAAACTACTAACAATAAAAATTTTTCCAATATATTCCACTGAAACCTTCCAGAAGTTATTTAAAAATAATTTTACAGGGAAATCTGGTGTCCTCCTTGTAGGTAAAAGTATTTTCTGCCTGTGATCCAACTGACTATGATCCAATTATCATCCAATACCCACATAGTTTGTCCATAGTAGGTAGCCATAAAATAATCTTAAGCTTTAGATACAAATGCATATATTTTCTGAAATAGATATCATAAAGCTTTAGATGTGAAATTTAAAAGCAATTAAGTTACCACAGGTAACATTACAGTAGATGTTACTGAAAGGGTAATTTTCACAAAGTTATTTCATTGGCTGAATTTACAAGCTTAACTCTTTAATATAAGACTTAGAACATTGTATTTCTACTGTTCTAGTGCTGGAGAGAAAAAAGCAATAAAGCAGTGAAATGAAAAAATTGGCTCTCCATAAACACCAGAGCTATCTGCTCATCTCACCTTATGTTGTTTAATCTTTTACTGGTCTCCTATCCCATCAACAATAGGGGACTTCAAAGAAATAAAACACAAGGAGGTCTAATCTGACATGAATAATCTTTTACTACTGATGCCATTGATCAAAAAGATTTACTCTAGAAAAGGTTTTTGTATTGAGGTTAGCCAGTTTTAGCTGTAAAATGTGCAATAATAAACACAGATCAAATACAGTTAGGAACCGTCCCCCAAAATTTTGTCCATCAATTCACTTTCTGATTAAAATTGCATTTTACAACACTAATTTTATCTTTAAAAAAATTACCAGGATTGGTAGAAATTAAAGGGGCCAAAGCAAATGTTGCTAGTATAAAAAGCAGCTGCTACAGCATTTCAGAAGCAAGTTCAATGAAAACTTACTGTGCTACAAACCTGTTTTCTCTGGGGGAAAAAAATAGCAGCACTTGGAAGAAAAAACCAGACAAAAACAGAACACCACAAAACCCAAACCAACAGGTTTAGCTATAGTTCCATTGTTAAAAACAAAAGACAAAGCTTTAAAGGTCTTTTTTCACCTACTTGTAGTCTCTTTCCCAGAATTTAACAGGCCTGGCATATGAAGTGATGAATATTGCACTTCCCAGAAAAGGATTCAGTGGAGTAGAGAAGAAAGCTGACACAGCTGCTTGGACAAACAACATTGCAGAATCTGTACGTTAACAGAATTAAGGAAACCGAAGCAGCTTTTTTTCAAGCTTCTCTGATAGTACCTGATATAGACAGCAATACCAATTAAGAACAAAAAAAAAATCCGCAAGAACTTTCATGCAGCAAAGCATCTTTACAGTATCGCCAGCAATAAGGGAATTATTTTTAAAAACAGAAGTAGGTGAAAATAAGGTACTAGACATGGTGATTGTTCTCTCTCAAAACTGTACAAAGAATATTAACTCAACATTCCATTCAAATCATCCTACAGAAGCTTAAAATGCAGAACTCAAGAATTTAAAGCCATAGTCAATGACTGTTGAAAAAGGGAATGACTGCCAGGAGAAAAGTCATGTCCTTTTCAGAATGAAGTTATTCCTGTTTCTTTTAGGTCAGAATTCTATTACTACCCTATCTGCTGCTACATAATTTGTAGCATTGTAGCAAGGCAGAAAGTGTGCACAGTTTTTCATAAATACTCACTAGACAAACCTGTTCATTCAGTAGATTTAGCCCACAATACATAATCCATTATAATGCAACATTCAGAAGTTATAAAGACACAACTTGAGGAAGAAGTTCACGTTTTCAAAGGATACGTGGCACAGCAAAGGGCTGGGCAAAAGCATGGAAGGCAGATCCCCAGGTGATCTGCCAGGGAGCAATGTAGGTATATACAAATCTCAATTTATAAAAGAGTTCCCAAAGCTACAGGAAAAAAAAAAAAAAAGAAATTTAGTGATTTGGCTGAGAATCAACATGCTTTGCAGCACACAAATACTCTGAGGAATTTACTGGTCACCCTAGAGTTCATACTGGTCTACTAGAAGCTTTGCTACTTACAAAAAGGATGCAATAATGCAACAAGTAACATAATATGCACTTAATTGTTCTACAAACTCAGGAGATGTTTTGAAGGTTACATGTGCTTTCTCAAGCAAACAAGTGCTTTGGGAGGGAGAACTCTTAGCTGTCTTATGGCATATTGATTACAGTACAGACACTGATACCGATCAGTATAGGACTGATGATCTGGAAGATTACCAGTTAGGACTATCAGTTTTCCCCTCTGAATGACCTGAAACACCTAGAAATAGTTAAAAGTTACCTTGCTGAAGAGTATGGACATGAAGAAGAGATCTAGCAGCATGGTCTCAGTAAAACTTTTGTAATCAAAAGTAAAGAAGAGCACTGTGAAAATAACAGTGACATACTGGCAGGTTGGGCTACTGAATGACGAACGCAGTAACTTCAAGCCAGCTATCGTGATCATTAAAGCACCCAACCTGTAGAAGAAATTCACACAGAACAGTTACGTATCTGCTGTCTGAAAGGGCTTTAAAGACCACCTAAATTGTTGCTGTTGTGCAATGCCAATCTCTTCAAACTCAAGATTTAGATTTGGGTTTGCTTTTAGTTCAGGGGTGGATGTGTGCTTGGTTTGGTTTTTTAAAAATAAAAAAACCTGAAGTTTGTTTTAAAAAGGTTACTATGCAAGCCTTTCTATCAGTATTCTGAAGTCAATTGATGTTGAATGATTAGCATTATTTATAATAATCTCGCTTAAAAAAACTAGTGGTGAAATATCCTTATACTCTGAACAGAAACCTGGTCTTAGTTTAGGTGATCAATATTGAGATGCAAAAATGCTGGAAGTGCTCTAAGATTAATCAGCAAAAGGACATAATGAACACGGGATTATCATTATTTCTTGCATGACTGTACTGCTCTGCCTTGTATTGAGGGAACCACAAGTTAATGATAAACTTGCAGGGATATTCTTTTTCAGAGATAGTAACTGACAGATCAAAGGCTTATAAAAATATCATTAATGTAATGGCAATTTCCCTCCCAAAAGTCTTCTAGTGACAGGAGTAATGAACCACAAGCAAGAAATTTCTAGATCTAGGGATTATTCAAGCTAAAGAAACCCAAAGACAAACCCACACCACCCCTCAAATACATAATCCATTTTCTTTCAAGATTTATTTTCTCTACAGCTGTTCTGTTCTAAATTAACAGAACTTCAGATACAAGAAAAAAGCCATCTGGTCACTGTTCTTGGAGGCAAAAAACACAGTGCCTATGACTGAATTCTGATCCGCTGAGGCAGACACACTGCTCAAGGGACTGCAACCAAGGCTCAATTAAAGAGGCAGTGTGCAACTCTGTCTGGAGAGAGGTTATACTTAGAGGCTGGAAGGCCTGGGGAATTCCTTGATGAAAAGCTGTAGAGGGGTTGCAAGCTGGCACATGAACTTGGGAAATGCTAAATGTGTCTTCCCTGACAAAATACCAGAACATGTTGTCACTATCTTGAACTTGCAGTTCAGGTAATTGTATTATAGACTCTGAAGTTCAATAAGGAAATTCTGATATCATGCTACTAGATAATTCTGCAGTCTTTACAGTATATGCTATGAATTGCACAATTTGTGTGGGTTCCTAGTTTAACACTGTAAGACTCTATACAGCTTAAGTCGGCAGGGTGACTTGGCTCTGTTAGAGCTTTCAAATAAAGAAAAAAAAGCTTTATTTTTTGCCTTAAAACTAAGGCAATAGCCTTAGTCTTCCCATTGAGGCCAGAGTTCACTATTTGATTTCCTACCACAGCAGACAGACTCAGATTACGTGAAAGCCTTTTCTACTTACTCAGTATCCAGTTTCTTTGGACTAGCAATATTCTTAGCGCTGCTGCTAAGCTCATTGAGGACTATCAGTGGATAGATAACATTCTTCTCTACAAAAAGGAGCCAAATGTGAAGTTTCTCAAACCACATAACATGTGCAGCATCTATCAAAATATATTAAAAAGAAGACATCAGATTGCACTGTCAAGTCAAACTCAGCTAACAGAATAACTATTCTCGATCCAAGTACTGGATTTTCACCGTTTTACCTAACCAAAATAAAGAGAAGCTCCTTCGAAGGTGCTGTCCATAGCCCCAGCACAGTCTTTGCACTGCTACACATCCGTACAAAATATACAGTACAAGATAACAGCTTCTAACCTACTTGCTTACTGCACCGAGCAGAAAACAAACTGGGTTGCCACCTCTTCAGTAATTTCAACATTGAGCCTGATGAAGCTGTTCAACTTTACACGCTTTATCTCATGCAAAAGGATGTTTTCCAACTGTATTTGAACCAAAAGGTTTCTGGTTTACAACTTTACAACACAGAAGAGCATCTGTAACCTGGCAACACAAATGTCTGATACTAAGAACCTGAACTTTCTACAGTAAAGTATATAACAGGATCGCTGTTTCAAATTAATGCAAATGAAGTTAAGGAAAAATTTCACAAGGCAGTACAAATAGATGCTAGAAGATCCTATGACAAAAGTTATTTTAAACATAGTGCATACATAAAGGGTTAAAGATATCCTTAAGATGCTGTTTATAGACCCACCCTTCTTCATTGCTATGACTGGCTGCAGGTGCCCAGACAAGCCCAACAAAAACTGAAGCTGTTTCTACAACAGAAGCCATGAGCACAATTAGTCATTGACACAGCATGAGTTCTCTTCAAGTTTCAGGAATCAAACTGGGAGATGCTACAAAATTACATTTAACATTGCGGTGCATGACGTTCAACTTTCCTCAAAACACTCCTACATATGGAAATACTGAAGTCAGGTATCAGCAAAGGGGCACCAACTGTAGCTTCTCTAGTTTCACAGATTAAAAGCCTAAAGGCAAACAACTACACTTTTCACTTCTTCCTCCAAATCGAGTTTGGTATCACGTTACAATTACTACTCATATTTATCCATCTCTACACTCAGTCACTGAAAAAAAGGCTACCATTTAGACATCAGTAAAATGACCAGACTGTGTAGCTCCTATAAATGAGGCCTACAAATCAATTCTGATAATTCTGTTCCTGAAAGCAGCAGAATGTTCACTTTTCATTACCGCCTTACCTTGAAAACCAAAGAGAAAAAACAAAATAGCTTCAGTTGTTTCTAAGCCATTTTTGACAGAAATTTAAGTCCACTGTTAATGAAAAAAAACATTCCAACAGCAGAGCCCCCACAATCTACCACGACATTTCCAGTACAGATAAACTGATCAGCAGTATCAATATGCATTTTCTGCAGTCTCCAGAGAAAGATTTCACAGAAACAGACTAACACACAGTGCAAGCGCATGTCTATGTAGATAACTAGCCAGACTGGTCCCTCAGTGTGTTTCCCCATTATCAGGCCATTTGCACTACACTTTGTTGTTAAACATGTCAACACCACCATCAAGAATCAAAACTCATGCAAGGTGAAATCTCAAACAACATTCACCACACCCAATCCTCCGAAACAGTTGAAAATTTACTATCTTGAAGAAATACCTAGCAAAACACACTCTACCTTTATAAAAAATTAAGCCAATTGTTAGCACAAGCTTTGCAACTTAAGATTTTGAAGACTGTGCTTTAATGGAACTGCTCTCAGATAATGTTAGCACGTGTAATATTCATCATCATCGGTTAAGAGTTAAACAAAATGCCACATAATCAAAGCATAAGGAACTAAGACTTTTCTAGATTAGATGTCATTAAATACTCCAGTGGCAAGAATAATAAAAAGAGATTAAATGTATCACCAGGTCACTACAGGAAGCTCACCAAAAGCATTATGAACAATACTTACTTCGGACTTCAAACTGATAGTATTCCTTGGTTTTCAGCAGCGGGTGAGAAAAGCAGTGCCAAGGAAGTTGCTTTCGGAGTTGAGGCAGAACATAATGGGTCACAAAGCCTACCGTACCCACCAATGCATAGAGAACATAACTTAAAATAGGCTAAAAAGAAAAATGGAAGAAATTAAGGTTTGCGTTTTATAAACAGAATCATGCACTAATAATGTAATACCTTTTCCAGCATCTAGGCAGGTACTCCTGTAATAAGACGGGAATGTATTACCTCATGAGGAGCTGTACTAACAACTTCGGATCAAACGAGAAATGCATGTGAGAACCAATCACCTATTTCTAACAAATTTTCCACTAAGTTAAGAAATATTATCAAGTAAAAACAGTACACCAATCCACCTTCATAGTCCATTGCTTCTGACCCATCTGCATTTCATTTTTAAATGATAAAGCTACTATCCTCTAAACGCAGAATCCAATTTACATTTTCATCTGCTGGATGAAAGAAGGTATAAGCATAATGAGAAACAAATCATTAATCTTAGATTCTCTTGAGAAGGTGAATAAGAAGCCTCCTGCCAAGACCAAACACTTTCACAGAAGTCACAGACTACTACAGTATTTCTACGGTATGAAGACTGGATTTCACAGTAATGCTGTCTATACAGGAAAGTTTTCTCTGAATTTCTAGACATGTCTAGGACTGCATTACCTTGTTAAATTCTCGATTCAGAAATTCTGTGAAGTCTAAGCCTGCTGAGCTACACCACTGGTGAAGGGCATATAGCCGAGTTTCTCAAATGCAGGAGAAAGCAACACTGGGGGGGGAGTGCTGAAGTCCAGCCATACAATCAAAGAAATACTTTCCTTAGAACAAGCCAGTACACTTGCTTAAGTAGGACACTTCCCCTGTAAATTGGAAGCTACCTAAATGCACACACTTTTTAAAAATAGTTTAACTGCAGGCAGCAGCAACAGGGTAAAATCCTTCTAAAATACATG
>JAVSBS010003956.1:0-19699 GCA_033124195.1 Coracias cyanogaster | reverse complement strand
TAGCTAACCAGTGGTTCCATTACAGGAATATCAAAATAAATTCAGTAACTACAACTCGTTTGGCAAATGCCTTTACTTAAATTTAAGCACAGGATCTGATCTCATATCATCATCATCAAGTAGGATCATATATACACACATTAAAAGCATCTGAATCAGTAATATTAGCTAGACTG
The DNA here is from genome assembly GCA_033124195.1 of Coracias cyanogaster. NCBI lineage: Eukaryota > Metazoa > Chordata > Aves > Coraciiformes > Coraciidae > Coracias > Coracias cyanogaster. Next base: position 19,523 of record JAVSBS010003956.1, on the reverse strand, counting down.
ACAGGAAAAACACCTGAAACTCAAAGACTCTGAAGTCCTCTAAAGAACCACTGCAGTAAAGGTGCACTCCCCTACACTACAGTCAACACAGCCATGCTAGCATGCAATTGCTATGTCAAGGTTCAGCCTCTCCATCTTTAAGAATTAAACCTTCTAAACTTCAAAAAAAAGTTTTTTCCCATACTCCAGAATTATTCTGATACTATTTAACTGGAATAGATAAAGGAAAAGAGAACATTGTGTCTGAGACTAAAAATCCAGAACACAAGAACTAGGAAAGAACAGGGGAAGAAGAGTTTAAGCACATAAATCTAGAATGTGAAGATCTTCAGTCATGTACTTGTCACACTATATATTTTAAAACCATCTAAAACTAGTCAGGAGACCTGCTGCACTACCAGAAGAAGTGTTATATCACAGAGTATTTGTATTTAGAAGACAAGTGGCAGACCTGATGGAATAGCTTACCTGTAAAACTGTAAATACTGTACTGACGTGAATTGCAAAATAGAGCACTCCGATGACTATACACACAATCAGGTCAGACTGCAATCGTTCACTCTGGGGAGTCAAAACAAAATCATGTTAGATAAATACAGCTTTTGTTGTTCTCTTCATATTTTTAATGCCCATCAGCAGTCACACTGAAGCTCATGAAAGATTTTCAAATTATGCCAATGCTAATTACTTCCACCGAAGTTACCAGAAGTTTCACAAGATAAATCTTAAGGCTAAGAGCATTTGTTCAAAGGAGGTAAGTAGAAAGATGCACACCTAAAGTAAGGCAGGAGAAATTTACATACTCAGCATATTCTTTCTCTCATTCTGGGCTGCAAGGGGTATAAGGACTCCCCTACAGCACTTACAGAAGTGCTGGAAGGGCTAATCAAATTTCCCATTCATGATCTAAGAATTGCTTAGACTATTGGGCAATAAGAGCTCCAGAAGACATCTGTGTAGACAGATCCAACAACCAGGTGGAACAACTAGGCTCTACAACCCTTTTTGCCCCCCTCCTTTGCAAAAAAGGTAAAGGATGGCTTTGGAATGACCCTGAGGAATGGGTCTGAATTTTCCATTACCCCTAAAAAATGAAGACAATAACGGGCAAAAATATCAGAACGAGTAATGCCAGACTCAGTCACAAGAGGGCAATACACACTCAGGGCCACTACAACTCCAAGTTTAGATCTGTTCTCACTCCATAGTGTTAACGATTTTCTGGGCTAAAAATATTAAAGTATTAACTACGTCAAAATCTGTCAAATAATTACTCACAGCAATTAGTGCTGCAACATCTTAACTACTTGGGATGTAAAAATTTTTTTTAAAAATGAGTAAATCCTGATGTGAAAAACACAGAAGGGAGGAATGTAATCATCAGCTCCCCTGACCCCTTGGAGTCTACCACCATTTGAGAACCATTTGGTCATTTTCTCCTGTTAAGATTCTTCAGTCTTTAGGTATTGCTCCATTGTGTGAAAGAATAATGGTTTAAATCTTAGTACTTCCATAAATGTTCAGTCAATTGTTAATAAAAACTCAAATTATGGGCTCAAGTAAATGGAACAGGTTATATCTGCTCTTAAAAAAATCAACAAAAAACCCCTAACAAACCACAAAAAATCCACAACACTTTCCATCATTTTTATTTTCTGCTTCTGAAACAGCATGCACAAAGCTCTTGCTCGCAATTACTAGAAATACTGGGTTAATATAGTTCTGCCACCATTAACTCCTTCCCACTAACTTCTGCACAAAAGCAAGTATCATTTATTATCAATATGAGCTAGGAGAAGAAAATCCGCAATAATGCTTTACTGAATTCACACTAAGGAATTCCAGTTCTCTTACGGGCCTCCTTTTAAACAACTTCAATTGCTATATAAGCATTATACTCTCAGTGTAGTACGTTGGTTCTCCTGCAGATTTAAAGGATACACTCTTATATCTGTTCTAATCAACACCACGGTAATTACCAAGTCTTGTGAGCTAAGTAAAATTCATACTAACGCTACACAAACAGTAAATGCTTTGAATTAAAATAAATAATCAAAATTAAAGCATACTTACCACAGAATTTCTAAGCTTTTCAGGTAAAGGATCTTTTACTTCAGACAGAGGATCCTCAGGGTTTTTGTCTTCAGAATTAGGAAAAAATTTTGATTGCACTAAAGAGCTTAAAGACAGACAAAAAAGAACCCACTGAAAAGCATGTATTATTCTGTGCAGTCTTAAAAGAATAACAAAGTCAAAAGTTCTATCACCAGTAAGAATAATCCTGGCACATTAGTGTTTTCACATGGCTGAACAAATTTACAAAGATGAGATCTCAACTTGGAGAGAATTAGTTCTCTGGTTGCACACAATAATGACCACCATTAAAGATGGGCAGCCAGATATTGTTCAACAGCAGTTTTTCCAGTACCAGAAGTAACCAAACAAATGCTGAATTTTAAGTGGAGTTATTAAGAACTCAGGAAACAAAACTTCAGTTCATAAATAACTGAGCAGCAATGTGACTTTGTGCAAATTTTAGAAGTGCTCTATTTGTCACCACCGATTAGAAAACCAAGAATTCCTTGGTTTAAGTCAAACTTCAACGGCAACAAAAAAACTATACTACTGTAATTAATGAATTACTTAACCATGCTGACCAAACGACTACATTCTTAGCAATTGGTACTAAAGCCCAAAATACACCTAATCTTTCAGAAGACCGTATGCAGCACAGCTAGCCATACCTACATGTCTCACAAGCCCTCAATGTGATTTTTTTTATACAATACCTTATGTGGTACAGAAATATGCACTATTTTACTTCATGGACGTGAAGATCACTATAGAATGAGCCCTAGATCTTCAAAGGCAATCACACATTGCGGTGTGTTGCAATGCTTAACCATGCCACATCTGGCTAAATAGGTGGGTGTGCAGATCAAACATCAGCACCCAGGTTATAGTACTTGGAAGGAGCAAGATAATAGATACGTAGGGACATGGACCTCGTACCAACGGCGTAAAGTTACCTGAACTAAGAGTAACAGGACAAGGTTTAGTTGTCAACCCAAAGATAAGAGTTTTCCTTCTGTGTGAATATTCACAAATCATTAATATCCCTGCTCAGAGGCCCCTCACTATCTACCCCAGACTGCTGCTTATCAAATTCAGCCAACATTATGGCTAAATTTAAACCCAAGTTCAAGCCCTGCCTAACCCAGGTCTGCGACTGAGCCTCTATTGGCTATTCTGTGGGAGGGGTTTCTCCTTCTGGAACTATCTTGTTTTACACACGTAATTATTAACTGAATCAGAAATACTTTCATCAGCAGATCAATACTACAGCTCAGAATAGCAAGATGAATACATGCGTCTCCATGCTAGATGGGAACACTCATCACCAAAACAGATCCTTATTGTTTTGCACCCGAGATGAAATTATTTGAATGGTGCTTTGGGTGCACATTCAAGATAAAAACACAGAAACAGATTAAGTAAGAAAAACAGTTCAGAAAATCCATGTGGGCTTCCGCTTAAACTAGCGTTTTAAGCACCTCTAAATATAGAATGGGTGCAGGTTGTTCAGCACGAATACACCAGCAGAAAGATGGCACTTTACTACCATTTTTGAGAATATCAGCAGCAGCCGCCAGTTAAATCAGACTTGGGCACAGAAGTGAGATTTACCATAAGTCACAAAGAAAGGTTGTTGTTAGAGGAGGAACTAGGTGCAAAATTTGAGAATTTCTAGCTACTGAACCAATATCATACTAATTTTGATAATGCTTGTGACTATCAGTTCAAACAGTACTGATTTCTAACATTATAAATCACGTTCTCCTGCGACTTGCGTCTTGCCTGGGGAAAGGACACCGAGTCACTTACAAAAGTACAGAAGGGTCACTACTTTGTCTGCTGAGATGATACGATATAGCCACTAACAAACCACAAAATATGGAGAAGAGAACTGGAATATGCTGCCCATCCCAAGAATCCTGGAGACAGAAATGAGATGTTAATAAAAAGGAGACAAAGTCTGTAACACTTACCCGATATACAAGAATTATGCATATCATAGTAAGAGAATGGAAAAACACTACAACTCCACAAAAACTGAACAGGACTTTTAGTACAATGGTATTATTCAATATCTAACCATAGATCAGAAACAGCGTACATCCCTTAAGCCTACAGTATCTTAATCATTCAACAGTCAGTTTTCCTAGCCCTTATGAACAATTTCCTGCATGCCCTGAGACAATAGGTTCTTAGAGTTGTATTTAGTTACTTATTAATTGTGCAAGTTATGTATTTTTTTACTCAAATTTTTTTTATCAAGTGCTGACGTCAGGTTAAACCAGTGGTTTTGTTTCATTTTTATGATCTGTACTGGATCTGCAAAGACGAGTCAGTGATTCTTTGCTAAAGCTTGTCTTGAACAGCCGTGTTTATAAAGGACCGATGAGACAAACCTACAAATTCAGAGCGCTAATGATGTTCTGTGGGTGAGGGCATCATGGGAGTACTTCCTCTAGCAACTTTCTACTCTGACAGAGTGGAAAAGCACCAGCCAACTCTGAGTTGGAAGGCACACACACTACAATTAACTGTATACTGAGAGCATTTGATCATTGACACACCTGAAACCAAGAAGCAGAACCAGCACCCCACTGTTTTCAAACAGGGAAAAGCTGTTGGTTTTGGAGGGGGGGTTTCCTCCCCTTCGCCATCAACTCTACCTTTTTAGATGGGAACATATATTCACTTTATAACTACAAACAATTTACTGGTCTCTTTTCAAGTAATGAGTAATTTGAAAAGACAATTTCTGGTTTGCAGCACTAGAAAAATACTCCCATGAACCATTCTGATAACTCAAACCAATGTATGAAGACCATGCTTGAAACAAGCAACTTGATGGGATTTTTTTCCAAGAACCAATGTAGAATGGAACAGATGGTAAATATAACTTATTTCCAGCCAAAAATAGCCTGTTATAACAGGTACAAATTATATACGATTTTAAAGCAAAAAATCTTTGTTCCTTCCTTACTGACATCACAGCTGAGCAAGCGTAGAACCCTACAGCGAATCAGACTAACATTTCTAATTCACTTTCTGCACATGTAAGTATCTAAGATGCAAGGAAGCAGAGAACAAAACCCAAAACATTCATGTATGCTATGTCTAAAGTTTTGCTCACCTTCAGGGCACCATAGCACAGTCCATACAACAATGCTACTGCCACAATACTACAGATAAAACTGTAAAGTGCTGCAAGCAGGCTTGTGGTAGCTGAGTAGCATAGAAGAGAAAGAAAAATTAAACAATGTTATCTAATTAGGTTAGCATACAAAATATTTTAGGTTGCTTAAGAGAAGTATCAGTCCCCTGGTTGCAACACCCTCTGATAAAAATCCAGCCCACAATAGCTACTTGTATTTTCCTCTACAAATGATTTTTTTTTTTAAAGAACAATTTTTGTGGCTTTATTTACCTCCCCATTCATTCAACAGCTTTACCATGGGAATGGTCAACAAATGCAACAGAAAGCAGGTGAGGAAGAAAGCACACTTTGACTGACTTGCTAGGACAGTAATTCTATTTTTTACTAATCAAGATACCTTTAGCCTTTTAAAAAATACAGTTTATATTTTGTTTAGGGGGTAGGACTACAAGCAGCGCAATCACTGTATTTAACTAGCCTACTAATCTGGTGGCTGCTCATACGCTAGTGCTTTTGCCACTGACAAAAAACAACACTCACCATTGCCACCAAAGACATGAATATCCAGCTGTTCACAGAGATACATCACAAATGTATTCACCTGAGGCAGGAGACCAATGAAGAATACTATAGGGAAACATAGTGTAAACACTACGGAGAGAAAAAAGTTGAAAAAGCAGTGAATATTAAAAATATAGCATGGCAATGTACTCTTCAGTTTAAGTTCTAGGGTATCACACACACCATGTAACATCACTGAAGTATTTCTACTATTATTTCCAAGGAAAACATCCATTATGTAAATCTCTACTTTGATGACTCAGAATTGACTAATAGAGGTTACATAGATCAATAGTCTGAAAGTTTCTTGTACTTTTGTACTTTTTAATTCCTGTAGAAAGGGATACTGACCAATTAATTCAGGCTTTCAATTTTTATTTAGCAAAGATCAACCAGGAGTGTTTACGGATTAGAACACTTGTAAGTTCTCACTCATTGTAAAAGAGGCTTATCCAAGCCTGTCTGGAGTTACAGGAGCAAGCTCACACCAGTCACACCGACAAGAGGCCAAGCATTCACCTCTGGGTTTTCTGCCACATCTGACAATTTTACTCATTTTCCCATACCACTTCTGAAAACTGCTGATCCCAAATGACTTTTTTAGATGAAAATGAGTAACTGTATGAAACATTAAAACTTCTGCAAGTTACAAGATGTAAGAACGCAAGATTAACAAACGCTGCTTATATTTTAAATACAGAGAATGGTATGTCCTAATCTGTAGAAATCATTTATTTTCTAATCTTAATAAAATGCAGAAAATTTTGCACAACTATTGAGTAGTTCAGATAGAATTCACAAGCAGCAATCACAAGCTCTAGGTTCTGAGGGACAGAAGGATCAAACCATGAAAATAACCCTAGCAGATAAAATCTGACAGTTTGAGGAGGACTGAAAACCAAATTACAAAATAGGTCTGGGAATACACAGTTTATAAAAAGTAATCTAGCAAAAAGGCAACATTTCTGATGGCTTGTAAAGTCCTTACAAAGAATTGCTTTCTAATAGGGAGCGCCTAGGTCAAAACGGAAAATAATTATGTACGTGGAACAGATTTAGACCAACTGCTGATCAAGTCCCATATGTGGGGCACAAAAGAAATCAAACAATTTGTATCAGTCCTCACGTGTCTGTTGGCAAGGACAGCAATTATGTTATCTAAATAAAAAGTTAGCCTTGCTCTGCACCTGGGTTGTTCCAGTAGCTATGCCTGGGAATGGGAAAAAAATAGCAGCTGAGATTTTTTACTTTGTGCTAACAAAGCATGTTTGCTCACAGGCAGCTCGCCTTGGGATACACACAAAACTCTGCAACATGAAGAGCTGCTCCAAAGGCAAGGGCGGGCATGTGTGTAGCGGGTGGGAGTAGGTTTTATTTTGGTTTGTTTTAAGAAATGACAGCTGTTCTGGCAGTCTGACTTCTTATTGGTAGAACTGCTAAGAAATATATACCCCATAACCTGGTGCAAGATCCCTGAGAACAGTAAAGCATAATGATCAAAAAGCATTCGGAACTCTTGAACTAAGAAGTTTTAAAAGCTAATCCCAAAATGGGCACGGCCTAGAGAAGATGCTAGCATGTCTTTTTAGAACTGGAAAAGATTCTTAAGTACTTTTCAGAAGTAGGTCACTTACACAATACACCACCACCTCCATATGCATTTATGTATTACCTTGGGGGGATACGGGTATACATTATGGCAATGACTCAAGACTTCTGAAACTCACAGAGCATAAACAAGGGGAAGTGAAGCTAGTTTTATATCTTGCATGAGTCAAAAGTATCTGCTGTCTTAACTTTTTTCCATCACAGATATAGAATGAAGTATCCCAGGGCATGAATAAACCCATAGAATGTGTAGAAAAGCACCTTTAGAAATGCCTGGACAAAACTTTGTTCATAAATAAGTAGCTTAGACCTTCTCCCTCTGGACATTTCAATTCAAACAAAGACTTACTAGCAGAAACTTGAAGGGGGAAACAGTATGAGGTATGAAATTCAGGGTGTTCCTACAAATCAAATAATAAAAGCGAATTGCCAAAATACCTCAGTAATTCTTATTAATCAATAGTCAAAAAGAAAATAAAATTTTAAAAAAATCAAAACGAACACCAAGCTTTATTTTTTCTTGGACAGAAAACTATCCAAGAAATGGATGCACGCAGTCATAACACTGAACTCCTGTAGTCTTTCATGCACAGATTGCAGGACAACTGAAGACCAATTGTGTTCAGTTTAAAAGAATGCCTACGGATTTTCTTCCCGCTCCAAAGAGGCGACCTAGAGAACTGCCCAAATAACTTTGCTCCATTAAAGATTATGCACAAAGTTCCTATACGGTAGTCTTCAAATGTTTGTTCTATGTGTGTCTCTCCTTTTTATGGGCTCATCCTGACATTAGCAGCTGTTACTATTTTTGATAATGTTTTGTAAGCAAACAGAGGAAAGGTTTCTTGTTTTTCAGGGGTTATTTTGGTTTTTCGTTTGTCTTTTTTTTTTTTTTGACTCTGAGGTGTTAAATGCCAGCAATATTAAGACTGTGCTGTGCTGCTCAGAACGCAATGGAAGTACCTCACACCGCCCAAAGTTTGTATTTTTGGTATTGCTGATAGGCCTGTTCTGAGAACAGACATCAAATAAGATTTAATCTGCCTACAACGTTTTTAAAAATGGTGACCATACTGTTCTACCTGATTGCTTAACACAGAGAACCCCTAGTCCTTTGCCACAAGCCTCTAGCATATCCTAGGTGAAGTTAAGAATAAAGAACGGAAGGTTCAAGGATGAGGACTAAGACACTACATAATTTAAAAGCTAAAAATTTTTTCTGACACCATATTAGTTGAAATCTCTGCTGTTTGCTACAGCAAAGCTAAAGAAAGGGGGAACTTTCCCATGAACTTCAAAGCTAAAATAGCTCTTTCCAAAGAAAACTAAATGAACTGAATTTAGGAGGGGATAATTTAACAGTGTCATGACAAGACGCAGAGTTGAAAAAAGTGAAGCAAAACGTTCAAATCCATGAAAAACACCACTCACCTATAACTAAGTCCCTGGCTGACAGCAGCAGCAGCGGGTTGGTGAAAGCCATTCCATACAACCTGAATCTTGTTGTAGATATGTTTCTGCTGCCATAATCCAACAGCCAAATAAGACCACAACATAAACAGAAATATACAGGCCTACTATAGGCTATGATACGATTATGACCCTGTTTTAGAAAAACAAACAGAACATTTGTTCAGCAGAAAAAGCAACTGTTACTCTTCTGTTAATTTCAGAACCAAAATTAACCATTGCTTATCAATTAGTGTACTGTCACCCCAGCACATCATTAAGAGTTTTGTTTAAAAATTCTTAATGCATTGCCTTGCATGACATAAAGGGTTTTATCGTGGCTAAGCTATATTTACACTTATTCTCAGCTAAATTTTTAAATACATTTCTTGCAATACTAAATGCCAGAGAAACTGGCTAAACTTCTTAAGCAAGAGATGAATTTTGATGACAATGCAATTAAAGTTTTTCAGATACTGCTCCTGTTGGAACAAAGAAAAACAATCCGTATCTGTGCATTCATTGAAATATACAGCCAAAACAATATGAATTACTTGCTGCAGAGGAATAATGCTTTTTCATCTCTCATATATGACATAAAAATATTTTGTCTTAGCACTCTAGCAGATGCACAGTAGAATATAAACATATTGTGCAACATTAGCACATTAACATTTCCACGCTCAAATGTGAATGCTCACTAAAGCACTGCCAACGCAGCTTAATAGAATGAGAAAACAAGGCTGAGCGCACATGAGGACAACTGAATGATCTATGAGACCAGAACAGAACACCAAAGCTGTGTCAGTTCATACCAGCATAGCAAACTGCAATATTAAGAATACTTGTCAGTATAATTGCTTGAATACTTATTACTCACCAAAAATCTATCATGACACAGCTCTATAGAAAAAGCTAGGCTTAAAACAGGGAGAACAAATTGCTAAATACAAAGGGCATGGGGAGGAAAAAATAGTGTGTGAGAAGGGAGCTGATACTAAAACCGCCTAAGTCTCTTGTGCCTTATGAGAAGGCACATAAGAAAAATGCCAAAAAGATCAAACTGACAAGAGAATTCTCTGGGGAAGTTCTACATCTGCAGGGTTAGTACAGTGGCACACGTTCATGACTTACATGTCGAGGGGAAGAAGAATCTGGTTGAACGCTCTGAAATCAAAATGGAAAGAGGAAAGTTACCCAGTCTACAGATAAGTATTTTTACCTCCCCACACACACTAAGTTGTCTTAATATCTGTGATTAATTTTGTAATTGTCAAACCACTCTACAGTCTTTAAAAGGCACAGTGTATTAAACCATCAAATCTGTTTAAAGAGTATATGTCTATAGCCAAAGTTGTTTTTTTTAAAAGAAAACATCTTGAACTTTGAAACAAACACCACAAAACATGTTATGCACTTCAGTTTTAAATCTAACTTCCACCTTAATATTCTAACCATAAGGAAATAAACAGTCACTATTAAATTACAAAAATACCATTAGTAATTGTCTAATAGAAACCAAGATTCTGATCAAAAAGATGATTCGATATAATTGCTTAATATGAATGCATTAAGGTACATATACTAAAAAAATAAAAACAGAGCACTCAAAAGAAAAAAACTTCAGTTTAGTTGGCTGGCTGTTTGCAGTCCATGTACTTCTCTTTAGGAAAACAAAAAGCGCATGAGAACAACAAATAAAGGACTGTTAAACATACTCAGAACCATTCTAGTGAAGTGACCTTGTACAACCATCTACCAAACTTTCCATGAAGCTGAAGTTTACTCATTTCTTTTTAAACAATAAACACGCGTGGTTTTTTTCCTTAAAAGCTCTAACCAACCTGTAACACCGAACCAAAGTTATTTCAATTGTTTATAGAAAGTGAAGATAGAAATTAAAATACCTTCAACAGCGAGTACTGACAACTGGCTATTACCAGGCAGAACTGGAAGACCCAAATATCCTTGAAAAAGCCCTCTATAAGAAGTACAGAGCCCAGAAACGCAACTAGAATAGCTAGGATGACAGCTAACACGTTTTCAAGGATCTCACGATTCCTGTATTAGAGGGAGAGAAGAAAAAAAAAAAAGACAGAATTAGAAGCTAACTATTACTAGAAAAAGCTCAAAGGTCAGAAGTTAACAAGAGTTAACGCTGCTGGTAGCAAAGTAGTTGAGAATAGATTTGAACTCGCATAGACTGCACTAGCACACTGCCTTTCAGCAAAACTACAAGCTACCAGGATTTCAATGACAGCTGAAAGCAATTAGTATCTTCTGGAATGGAAATTTAAACAGCAACAGGTAACTTCCGAAATAATCCGATGCTCAACCAGAAGCATGGTCTGTAACAAAAAAAATCTGTATTCAAGGCCCACAGAAGATAATAACTCTGTGAAAAATATATGCATAATATCTGTATATAATTTGTCATTTGTGATTTTTAATGAAGAAACTAAAAAACACTCTTGCTTGGCTAAGATATGCCAAGCGGAATCAAGAGAATTCCATATTAGGAACAGAATTAATAGTATTTCTACCTGGACAGAATCATACTATGTTTATCTGAAGGAACTTTGATACCAACATTCAAATAACTCTCTATATTCCAAGCACTAGTAACTGCAGGGTCACCTTCATTTTATTCCACTAGGTAAATGCAGACAGGACGATAGGTTACAGTATTAGATAACCCCTTGGAAAAATGCTTTGAAACAGCAAGTAAATTCTCTCTACCTGCTGAAACATAATTATGTGAGGTTCTAGACCCTTTCAATTAGTTTTTTAGAGAAGGTTATTTTCTAGCTTTAAAGATTACCAATAAATCTTTTTGACCAAATATGTTATCACCCTACTCAAAGTGTGAGGTCGGGTTTTTTTTTTTCCCCCTTCCTTTTTTGCATTACCAGATAAAAAGGGAGAATAGCTTTCATTATGTTAGAAAAACTCCATTTTGTGTTATTCTTTCATCTTTCAGATTACAGGCAAATAAGTACAATTCTGTAATGATAGTTTTATCTGACTCCTCAGTGTAGTTACCCTTTTTTAATCTTTGAGATGTAGTAACATATAAAGGATCTCACCTATCAAATAAAGCCAGAAGAGTTAATCTATCAAAATTGATGCTAATCCAAAGCTTCGGCAGGATCCAAAAGCGATAGTACTGCTTGACTTTTTGGGCTGCTTCCTCTTGAGGTTGCATGTGGTCCTGAAGGTCAGGGCTCAGGTCAATATCTTGCTGCTCCAGCAGATCTGTATCCATGGTTAGCAGCCTGTTCAACCTGATCTGAGGAAGAGAAAGCTAAAAGAAAGTCAGTATTAACAGCAGTATTAAACAGTAGCTCATTTTTATTAAATCATTGTATTCCTCTAGAAACTGCTTTATAATATCTCAGGCTTCTACTTACTTTTTCTGTCCTTATCACGGCAAATGAATAGCACCAGCAGCAATAATAGTTTGCATACAATGCAACTGTTTGGCATTTTAGCCTATGCCTTATTTCAAAAAACTATGAACATGTCTTCCAAGAACATTATCCCATTTACTCTGAAAACTTCTAATTTGAAGACAAGTAAACTGATATGCAAACAGGAATAATTTATACGACAAGAAAAATCCAATTCAGAACTTAAATTACACCACATTTCTCGCAGTCAGCTAATCTGCATGCACACTCATGCCAAAAGGTTCTTCTTGCATCACAAAGCAACATACGCGTGCATCAGTTATCAAATTCAAACTCACTATGTTCATATTATACTCAAACTAAAACCAGCTCAGCCCTAACTATTCAAGCACTATTTCTGACTGACAGTATTTCTCGCTTATTTTGGAGTTTGTCACTCTACAGGTCTCTTGAAATCACAGTAATACTAACAACCATACAGGGCATTTCAAGAGAGTTCTCAAATTTTAGAAGTTAAAGTATGTATCTGTCATCTAACCCGCTTTATAAAATTCACAGGCCAAGAAATCTCTTAATGCACTGCCCTTTATTCTTAAACAATATCATTAAAACGTAATTTAATGAAAATCTTTACAATATTGTAAGTGAAAGAATACAATTTAAATACTCTTGTCACCTTTAAGCAACAAAATCACAGCGTTTTGTGGTTGGTTTTTGAGGGCTAGGAGGGTGTTATCTTAGCATTTAACATTCAATTTCTCATTTTTTATAACTTTTTTCATGACTCAAAGCTTCAGTGTACTATTAACTATGCTCAGCCACATTTTCCTTCCTATAAAAGTACTTATACAAGCAACAAGCAGGAACACTCCCTTTTAAAAGGCATTTTAAAAAAATGCAAAACACTAAGAAGCTGTTTCAGAAACAGGTGCTTTGTGGACAACTTAAACTTGGTTTCTTAAAAGGTAGAGATACTGTAGCATAAATGCATTCTTAGTGTTATGAATGTTAAGTGGAAATCTCCATTTAGGCACATGGGCAAAGCTTTTACAAACGTTTGCCTTAAAACAGAACCATTCCCTCCAAAGGGACCACATTGAAACCAACAGCACAAACATGTAACGCAGCCTATTTTTTGAAGGCTACTTTTTTGAGAAGAATGGTGGAAAGCAAAGAAAGTTCCTCCAGCAGACGCCAGGTTTGAAGAGCATATTCTTGATCAAAAAGCATGGTCAGGCAAACAGAGGCCTCTTGCTCCTCTGCCAGATGCAGAGTCCATATTTCATGTTCCCTCTTTATTAGGTCATTGGGTACTTCAATACACTTTATTTTGGTTTACTAGCTTAAGAATCACAACCTTAAGAATCATGATCATTTGCACTGTTTTCATGACACAGCAATATAAGAATATAGGATTAAGAGTACAGATATGTCTGGATTTGACAACAAAATAAAAGGTTTGAGATTACAGAACTAAGGAATTTTAAACTATTTATGGTATGAAACAGTGTAAGCTTCTGCCTTTTTCCACCCAGAAACTCCTTGAGTATGAATTAAAATATTCCAATGACAGATTTTTAAATTCCTTTCAGGGAAATCACTGATGTTTCTCTTGGTCTGAAGATTATATTTATTCTTTCTGCTGCCTGCTAGTGTTAGTTATGCACAGAAGGAAAATTCTGTCCAAATTGTCCAGTCATCTCTGGAAATCTTTACAAGGCATCTCAGAGCATCCATTTTCCCCGTGATTTAGAAAATCATTATGCTATAGATCAGAGGAAACCATTTAATCTTAAAAGTGCTATGCAGAAAGATGAATTTGTGTGTATATATGTAGATACTGCAACAATAAATGCTTTATTTTCATTTAAACCCAGGCAAAAATCCTTAAGAACTACCACATAGAACGAATAATCAGTGCTATAAAATTGGAAAGTCTTCCGATTTTTTGCATGCTTTAAAAATAAGTAAGAAAAACTTACTAGATCATGTGGATAAAAGCGAACTGAGGTAGAACTCGATACGTGAGAGTCCGTGTCACTATAAGAACAGGGGAAAGACTTCAGATTATAAAACTACATTTTATTTCAACAGGCTGCTCTAATTCTCTAGTGTCCCAAGTAAATTTTGGCTCCTTGCAAATTTTATCTAAAAATCTTTAAGATTTTTCTTCAATCACATTTTAAATAAAGTATCCATTTGGTGCTGTGTATTGTGGTAAATACCGTAGCTATAGTAAATCAGCAGATTCTTTACCCTTGGTATAATCTTCTCAACATCTAGTCCTTAAGTTGTCTAACAGATTATCATGATAGTAATTATTCCACTGGAAAAAAAAAAAAGACGTTTTATAAGATGTTAGCTACTGATGTGTAAACACACATCACATCTCTAAAGCAGTGCAGAGTCCACTGTTTTCACTGTGTAGAGTTGGTTAACTCTATACTGTTTGGTTCCCAAACTGCCAAAAAATAGTACATACTTAACATGAGCATACTGAGTTCATTTTAAATTGCTTTTGAAAAACCACTTCAAATAAACTTAAACCTCTGGTAAGAAGAGCAAAATTACTTTCCAATTTCCATTCATTAAAGATGAGGAGAAATTTCTCTTACTGTATGAGAGTCCATATCCAACCACTGCTCTTTCCCCCAATTTTGGATAGCTTTTGGATGTTTGTTTTCCATGTAAATCACATGGTTGTAACACTTGTATCAAATTTATGCAACTTTCCTTCAGTTCCTTGCCTTAAGATAAAAACATTCCTTGTTATCAATTTTTATTTCACTGAAATTCAAGTAGTCTCTAAAGCTGAGGTCTGATGATTTGGATGGGGCCAGTTGCTTCCACGAGCACATAAAACCTCGTACCAGCAGCCATCAGCAAAGCCATTGCGGCTGGAACATGCAAGCAGCAGAGGCGGGCATCGGCGGCTTTGTGCAAGGAATACAGAACTTCTGGACAAAGTTCAGCTCTACAAAAGGCACTTGCACACTTTCACAAGAAAGATTTGAAGATAGGAACTTTTCTACTCGTTACTCCATAATTCCAATAGCTATTCCACCTACACGTGGGGGGAATTTGTAGCATTCGGCATGAGGCAATAGCTTCAGAGAAGTTCTACGTAGTGAAGGGGATTGGGGGGTGGGGTGAGAGGGCATGGGAGGTTTTAGGTTGTTTTTCTTTCTTCTGCCTCCTGTCCCTTCAGAGAGAGAAAGGGCATCTTTCCAACAGCAGATGAACTTTCCAGTATGTAGCTAGCTATTTCAACTGTAAGTCAAATTTTAATCTCAGGCATGTCAACACTTCCACGTATTGTTTCATGCCATCTATGAACTTGAGAACAAATTTATCAGTTTACATTTGCTTCACAATTGGAAGTTCATTCGTAAATAAGTTAATAGCTACCGTGGTCAACAGCCACCTACTTTCCCAAAACCTACGTTTAATTCTTTAAGAAAGGCTTTCTATAAGCCAATCAAAAATGCAATTGCCAAGTTCTCAGTTCGGACATTTACTGCTTAATCTAATAGTAATCTTAATATTTTGAGATTTAAGTGGAGAAGATTTTGTGCAGTTAGTGTCATCTTCTACTAAAAATCACTTAGGGTTTCAAAAGTAAAAGTATATGGATAATATTTTATATTGATCCTTTTTGTAGTCCATATAAATAACCTTTTAAAACTAAAATCAAAGATTTTGTTGCAGTAAGACAAGAATCACTCTTGACTGGCCTTCACACACACCAGATGTTGGATGCTCTTCTTGCAGCTGGCTCAAAGTTCACAAGCGACATGTCACAGCCCCCTGTCTCGTAGAGCGTAGAACTGAACTTACCTATTAAAGAAAAGGTCAAAAGCAGGTCAAAATTTCATAATGTTTCATCCCATTGACACTAGCTTCTATTTATTAACACGCTACTGAGATCAATTTAGACATCTAAATTCTTATCAGTGTCAGAGTAACATGAGGTTACACATTGTGTCACCAGTGCAGACAAGACATTAGCTACTCAGTCCTCTTCCATACATTTTATGACATATATGCAGTAAACTGCAATACTGAAATCAAGAGTTTATATCTACAAGATGTCACCATTAACACAACAGAAGTACAACACAAGCCTTCCTCCCCCCTGCGATAAGCAAACAAGCTGCAACGCCAGCTTCTTCAGTCCTCCCCCACTCCCAGCAGAACAATCAGTAAATCATTCCCTGTCAGCATTTAAGACCCATGCCATTTAGCTAAGGCAGAGATTCCTCAAGCATCCTAAATAGAATCCTTTTGAGAGGCACAGGTCTATTTGAAAAGAAACAAGGACTGAGAGAAGTGGCCAGAGATGCCTCATAAATTATACCTCTAGAAAAACTAGAAGGAATGGCAGGCAGAGATTTCTTCCACAAGCCAGAAGCAAACGCTTCAGTCTAAGAACAGAGGACTGCAAAATGACTTCTCAGAGAAACCATTTGGAGTTACTGCAACTCCATAACCATAATTTCCTAATGGTGTTATTAAACTTTCTGAATGAACAATATCAAGCTATTCCTAAGTATACAATTAACAAAAAATGTAGTCGGAGATTGTAACTCCAATGATAAGCTACCTGACTTACAAGGGGATGTTTCTAGCGTGCCCTTCTCCCACCACAGTCTGACAAAGATACACGCACTGTCATTTCCCCAGAAGGCCAGTTTCAATATTTCAGCTCTGAATGCAGGAAGCTGCTTTTGAAATTGTGATCTCATATGAAGCGTTCTGCCAACTCCTCCATCTCCCCTAGCTCAAAACCCTTCTTAAGCCATGATACAAAGAACACACAATATTAAGATTTGCTTATACAAAACAAATAAAGCCTCACTTTGGAGCATCTGAAGCAAAACTGTATACATTGCTCAGCTACATGTCTTGCAGCTCTTTCTTCTGTTGACACAGGATAATAAACAGTTCCAGAAATACCTAATGAGATCAGAGCTGCCAATCTTTCCCCTTTCTGTGAGATTATAACCTGTTCCTGAGTTTGTTCCCCCCCCCAAAAAAACATACTATGATACTGCTCCTACTTCTCTTCAAACCCACAGACAATTGATTTAGAAGTATTTGAAAGCAGGAAGGTTAAAAACATTGAACTGGATGATGAAAAGCAAGTGAAACTAAGGCAAATATTGGTTTATTAATAATATCTTCATAAAGCTTTCTACCCTCAGAAGGGACAGTTCAGATGAAACTAGACATCGCAGCTGTGCTAAGAGAACAAGACACCCAGCTACATAGTTCAGGAGTCACGCACAGTGCATGTCACAGCTCAGTAACACAACAGCTCTCTCAATACTTCATTACATACTTCTGATATATGCATGGGTAAGGAAATACAAGTTCACTTGTCAGCATTTTCTCCTGGATAGTTAACATTTTCATGAAGTGCTTTCATTAAATGCCCTTAGTGTAGTGAGCAGTTGTTCCCAAGGTTTAAAGTAGGAATCTTCCTCCCCACAACTAATGAATAACCTTAGTTACACAGGTCTATTTAACTGCATCAGTTTAAAAAAAAATTCCAACAGCAAAGATGAAGGTATTAGCTAATACACTTCAGGTTCTAACCAGGATAAAATTATGCATCACTTATTACAGAAAAATTTTCTGGGCAACCAGTCCTTAAAAAGGGACAATTAAGTTTGGATTATATTCTTAATGAAATTTGAGTAACAGAAATTAGAATATGCTACTTGCAAGATACAACTTCCTGTTCTCCTGGGCTGAGATAATATATCAGATATATTTGCTTCAAAAGAAATTAACTGAACTGTTACACTCTCGTGAAATGTCTGAAAGGCAACTCTAACTATGCAAAAAAATTCAGCATAACACTCGACATGACAAATTATGTTCAGTTCCGTCACATCCAACTCATTGAATCTGTCAAAAATTACTGCATTTGTATTGCTGCTAGAAGTACTGCATGGCTGTGGTGGGATAAAACAAATCCGGTTGACAGCAAGCAAACAGAACACTTCATTCCAATTGTTCACACACTAACTACAAAACAGAGCCAGCTTTGCCATACTTGCCATCCATCCCCCTACTTATGTAGGCTTCCTATCAAAAGTTAATTCTGTCAAGAAAAGCATGGCTTCCAATAAAACAAAACTACCTGCCCCCTTTCTTGTTTTTCTTTTGGTCGGTGTGTTTTAAATCAAAAGGCTCTCCAAAAAAAAAAGCCTCAACTCATCCGAAGTAGAAAAGATGACAGGACTATTCAGTGCTGTTGAGGATGAAATCTTAAGGGGTGAGTGGAGATTCTAAAGCTGAACCCTAATGTCCCATCCATTAAATAAACCACGTAAATGAACAGGAGCTTCCTCATGGCACACTGAGGCTGTAATGAAGGATCGCAATGCAAGATTCAGTAGGTATGGATGTGTCTTCTGGCTTTAACTACCCTAGTATCTCTCCCACAGCATTCTCTGAATTATTTCACAGTATTACACTGAAAAAGCTTAAAGAAGTTTTCTTTCTCTAGGGACTGCAGTTTTATCAAGTTGTGAACCAATGGCACACTCAAAAGTTTTTTTTACAAATCAAGAAACAAAGCCAATAGCATGTTTCTCCACTAAGAAATGCTTGTAACTTCTCTCCTTAAAAAGAGGGCTGGGAGTTTTTAGCAAATTAAAGTAAAAACCAACAAAACCAAGACATTGACACTCAGACACAAATCCAAAACATCTTCATTCTGACAGAGTGAAAGATGAGTGCACTTTGAAACAGTTTTCCTTGTTTCAAGAGACAAGAATACCTCATCACCGAGTTCCGAGACAACCATGCGACAGTTCACACTGTA
This sequence comes from Coracias cyanogaster, assembly GCA_033124195.1. NCBI lineage: Eukaryota > Metazoa > Chordata > Aves > Coraciiformes > Coraciidae > Coracias > Coracias cyanogaster. Next base: position 433 of record JAVSBS010003956.1, on the reverse strand, counting down.
CAAACAGTTCACACTGTTCCTACAGTTATTGGAGTCAATGAAAGCAACAGGTTGATGAGCTTATACAGATGAAACCTGGAAAGTTAAATGGCTCAGGATCCAACAAAAACACTGCTCTGATGGTTTCTTCAGACAAGTTATTTTCAGCATATTGCCACATTTTCCATCTAATAAATATTGTTTCAAATATCTCAAACTAGTTCTGAATGTTGCTAAAGCTTTCTGACATGCTGAAGTCTACACCATTAGATCAAGATATATTCATCTACTACTTGTGGCAATAATCATAGAATGTTAGGGGTTGGAAGGGACCTCTGGAGATCATCAAGTCCAACCCCCCTGCCAACCAGGACCAGAGAATCTAGGGAAGGTTACACAGGAACGCATCCAGACAGGTCTTGAAAGTCTCCAGAGAAGGAGACTCCACAACCTC